>JBBPBT010000183.1:7312900-7352806 GCA_037974875.1 Cicer bijugum
TTAAATTATAAAGCTCATCAAGTTAAATTCTAATGAGTTCGTAATATTAGAAATCATTAAATCAATCATTTTAAACAAATATCACAACACCCACACAATTCAATATTCATACTAGCCATCTCTAAGAGACCTTTATTCTTAATTAATGGGAGATGAACATTAAAAGCATTTTTAATTTATGTTTGTGTTTTATTTATCTCTTTTTTATCTGCATTTTTAAATACCCTCATTGTTCTCTATTTTTAATTTACTTAACAGATATTGCATTGCTCTTTTTAATTTTTACTTTCTTCAAAATCTTCTCTAACCTTTTCTCTTGTCTGCCTTTGTTTCTTCTCTTCACCATTTTATTTTCTCATTCTTTATTTATAAATTTGTTCAAACATTAAATGAAAAAATATTCGCACCAAATCGTCATTCACCTTTTTTTAGTCTCTTGAAAACCGTTTTTCATCAACTCAAGTAAGAAGGTTTTTTCATAACTCTTGAAATACTTATTTTTATTCTTTTAATCATAATTTATCTCAACAATATCAGCCTTGATAAAAATAACCAATAATGTACAACGCCTTAGGATTTGTATTTTATTTACTACTTTCTGTGATATAAATTGCTAACTAAAATATACTTTAATTTGTTTAATATAATCGATTAACAAAATAATTCATTAGGGATGGAAAAAAAATCAAAAACTGAATTGATTTATAGAACTGAACCGAATCAAACCATTTTTAAACTAAATCAGTTCAAAAAAATTAAAAACCAAACTTTATTTTAAAATCAGTTTTTTTAACTGAACTGATTTTAAAAAAAATAGGTGTCCTATAACCAAATTTAGTTTTACTTCTATCAAAATCTCAAAACTCTAAAATCAGAATCTAAACCTTAAAATTGAAATGAAGCTTACCGCCGCTCCAAATAGAAAGGTCATCTCTTCTCTCTTCGTTCATCACCTTCTGTCTTCTCTATTCGCACAACGATCGCACAACAATCGTCTTCTCTCTTCACACAACGATCGCACTTCGTTTTTCTCTCTTCGTGAGTCATCTCTTCTCTCTTCGCTTTCGCTGTTTCACCATTATTTTGGTTGATGATTTTGCTTGTCTGATAACCTTTTGAGCGAGTTCATGCTTTTCCCATGTATTTTATTTCTACCTGATTACTACTTTTGATTGTTTTTTCTGGTATTGTTTCATTGATTTTTTGTTCTTCTATGCGGGTTTGGAGTTTTAACGGATTTTTAGTTTACGAATTTTGACGGTTTTGAAATTTTGAGTGAGGGCTTTAAGTGTTCTTGCTGCCAAATTAGGGTTTTTACAATGCTCAGAAACGGAGTGAAATTTCTATCTCTCATTTTAGTTTCAAAAAGTATCTTTCATATAGTGTTTGAAGGTGGAGTGAGGAATACAAATTGTTACATCCGTTTCTGAAAAAATAGGTATTTTGTGTTGAGACTTGAATTTTGTAGTTTTTAAGCGATATCTCAGTTTGTTTTCTAGCTATGAGTTTTGATTTTTTAATGTATAATAATTGCTGAAAATTCATGGCTAGGAGTTAGGACTCGTGGTTGACTAAAATACTGTCTAAAGTGATGACCGTGTTTTGAAACCTCTGGACTGCAGCTTAAGTTAACTCTGGGTCTATCAATCATTATTGTGTTTACAAATATGATAATCTAATATAATAATGTACATTTAGTTTGTTAATTGATCTCGTTGATGACGTCATTAGTTCTATATTGTTTGTTGCCGAGTTTAGATTGATCAAATATGCTTTAAGTTGCGATACTTCGGCTCAATTTGAAGGAGAGTGAGAGAAATAGTTAAAAATGACTTATATGAAACTCTGGCTTTATGTTTGGGCTCAGAAACTCTGGTTTTATGAAACTGTTGTGACTTTCAACCAATTCTGCATAGTTTTTCCTTTCAAAATATATATATATAGTTTTTCTGCATATGTGTCTCAATCTTTAAGCAACATGATGTTCTTTTGTAGTTTGGTATTATTCAAATCTCAATTTGCATCCGTTTGATTGATTTTCTATAGGGAATTTGCTTCTAGATTTTTTCATCGTTATAATATTTTTCAGATAACATTATATAAAGAATATATTATAAGTAATTGATAGTACTAAACAAGAAGTAATCCACATAGTTGAGAGGAATTATATCCTAATTTCATAATCCTAGCTAGATATAAACGTGCAGGGGCCCAAATTTATGCTGACTGGTCTTGCCTAAGACAATTGTCAGCATTATCTTTGTGATGCAGAGTGCTGCAAACAGACAACAAATTAGTTTTCAAGACTTAATTTAGGCTTAGGTTGCATGATTGAATTATGTGGTGTATTGTTCCTCTCACACCTAAGCTTCTGCTATATGGACCTTTCATAAATCATGCTTGTACATGTAAAAATCAGATAGCTGAACATTTTTATGTATTGTTCATACGTGAATTATTTTCAAATGAAACTGAAATTATTTTATTTAGGAAAAACAGAACTGTAATTGGATGTTCCTTTTCTATTTTAATGTGTTGAACAATTTGTGCTTGACCCTTATTTTATCGTTTTGCGATTACTTTGCTTCCACAGTTCTCATATGATTATTTGTTTATGACAATTAAACCACAGTTCTCATATGACTCATATCGAACTTTTTATGTGTGATATCAGGCTATCTGCAAGTCAGATTACAGAAAGTTAGAGCATTACTATGATCTGCTAAGAAGATAAAAAGGAAGAATAGTAGCAGTAGCACATTGTTTCCGGCTAAAGGAAAGCCTTCATTGTTGTGTGTTTGAGCTAGTGGGCTTTTTTCTTTCTTTTTTCCTTTTGGTGGATTGGATTTCATCCATTATTAGTACAAAACTTGATGTCTTTGATAATGGTTTCAGTTTTTGGATTTTTTATTCAATTCCATCGGCGTTTAAATTAGATTTTGGTTTATAGTCAATGAATTAAATAGGAAAAAAGGAAAAAAGGTTCACTGGTTTATAGAACTAGGCATGGCAACGGGGCGGGGCGGGGGCGGATTTCTCTTCCTCCACACCCGCACCCGACTAAACGGGGAAAACCCGCACCCGCCCCCGTTTCATAGCGGGTGTAAAATTTAGACACCCATCCCCGCCCGCAACGGGTCTCGGGTTTCCCCGCCCGCACCCGCACCCACTCATATATATATAATTATAAATTAAAAAATCATAATTATTATAATAAAATAATAATAAAATAAAAAAATATTTTCTATAAAGATAAAATTATAATTTTTAATATTTAAGAAAATATTAAATATATTTAATATATATATATATGTATATAAAATTTAAAAATTGCAATAATATTACTTGCGGAGTGGATGCGGGTGCGGGTGCGGGGTGGATTTAATCACCCCCAAACCCGCCCCCGCCCCCGAATTTTAATGTCGGGGAAAATCCGCACCCGCACCCACACCCAATTAAAGCGGGTTTTCCCCGCCCAAATCAAGCGGGTTTGGGTGGGTACCCGCGGGTGCGGATTTTATTGCCATCCCTATATAGAACCGGTTCACTGGTTTATAGAATCGGTTCGATTCGGAATACTAAACCGGTGCACTGGTTTATAGAACTGGTTCGGTTCGGTTCAGTTTAGTTTATTAAACCGGTTCACTGGTTTATAGAACTGGTTCGGATCGGTTTTATAAACTGTAAACCAGTTCAGTTCGGTTTTTTCTGAACTGAAAACCGATTCGGTTTGGTTTGGTTCGGTTTGGTTTGATTCGGTTTTCAAGCATAACTGAATTTTACCCACCCCTATAATTCACCACGTGAACATGTGCGAATGCACGGATCCTTTACTAATATAATATAAAAAACGTGTTGGTTAAAAAAGATTGAGACAATTGAGACAAAACTACCCTTATTTGTCGCTACAATGTCTCTTTGCTTTTCTTTAATTCCAAACACACAAGCTTGATGTCGCTACAATGACAAATAGTTAAAATAAATTTTATGACAATTTTATGAAGAAAAATACTAAAACTGTGATGAGGTAATTATCTTCCAAAACACAGAGTTTGCAACTAAATATAGCTATTTAAATGTCCCAAAAGACTACGTTTTTCTACTATTAGCATCTTTATAATACCATAACACAAACACATTACCATTTTCATGATGAATTGAGTATATATTGTTTAAAAATTGATGAATCTTTTAATAAATGCATTAATACTCTCTAATATTTCGAAGGTTGTGATTCCACCAAATAAATAGTCTTGAAGATAAGCAAGTGTTCAATAATTTTAGATTTCATAGAATTCTTTCACATGTTTATTTGACAACAAGTTATATTTATCAACAACTTTTGGCCATTGATACTTGAATTCTTCACGTGTCTCCAATTTATACAACTCATAAACATCATAACATCATTTTAGATACTTGTCTCGAAATGTAGCATTAAACCAACAACTAAATATGAAAGTGGTGTACTATATGTATAAATATATTTTATTTATGGTATGTTTTTTGAGATTGCCTCTTTCATCCATAGATCTTGGTTGGTAAATAAATTCTTCGGTGGCTTCTTCATCAAAGATATAAAAGTCTAGAAATTGTAGAACTATTAAGATTTAGTTTATTAATTAAAAATGAGAAGCTTATCTACGTTAAAATAATCGAATTATATAAAGAAAAAAATAATGTAAGCATAAAAGTTACTCCCTCCATCCATAAATTTTTACCCTTTTAACCTTAGACACACGTTAAGAAATAATAAATTCAAATTAGTTTTTTTTTTTACCTTTCATTTATCAAGTAAAAACAACATTCATTTAAAGAATTGTTTTGAAGTTTTAAAGGTATAAAAAGAAAAACATCATTAATTACATCTTGATTTTTTAAAAGAATCAAAATTTTAGAAAGAAAAAAAAAACCTAAAGACCGAAGATTGTGGACCGAAGGAGTACCTTCATTGCCCAACAAAATACATATATTGTTTCATTTAGTATGAGTGCACATCCAAAAAATATGGTCTTTTCATTATTATTTATACCCACAAAAATCCCAAACGGTTGTCTCATATGAATGGACCTTTTATGTAACATCAAACACAACAACCTCACAATATTTTTGGTACCAATCAAAACAAGAAGCAGTGACCAAAAAATATGCTAACCTTCTTTCTTCATCAAGTGTATAAGCATATTGAAATTTTGAGCGACTCTTATTTACATCCTCACAATACTTAAGATCTATAACATCACTTCTTTCAACTTTTTTCTTGGTTTGCAAAAAATGAATGTGAATGTCTTTTTCAATAAATGGAAGATAATCAAATTGCACATTGTTCTCTAATACTATGACACCTAATAATTTGCACATGACCATGAAAAGAAACGGTATTTGTTTCTTTACAAGTTCCATCTTTATCACCTAAGGGAACTGGTTGAAATAACCTAATCAAAATACTGACTTACATAGAAAAAACAATTAATTTAACAAACATGCAAATATCCTAACAAATTGTTTTTTCATAAAAACTCAGCTTTATTAGTAGCAATTAGTTTGGTACACAGCTTCTAGGTTCCAACTTCTGAAAAACATTTCTTCTAATTTGTAAAAAATCACTTACCATATGAGTTATACATAGAGTTCATCTATATACGAACAATGTTAAGAATCACACAAAAGAAACTATATACACGAAAGACTCTATTTGTGCATGTGTTGTAGTGGATTTCCTCAAGCAATTCAAACACAACCCCTCTTTTCAAAGAACTAAGTAAGTTGATATTTTCAATCTTCCAATTACAATTGAAAACGGCTAGTTACAGTGTATTGTAGTCTGCATGTGAAGAAAAAATTCAGTACAGTTGTGTATTCCCAGAAACAATATTAACTAGAACAGCAACTTGTAACATTTCTCGATGAAGCAGATTGCTTTTTCATTCAATCAAGCTGAAGTTCTAAGGCATAAAATACTAAAATAAACAACTACAATAACATAATGTAGTTTTCTTTCTTTTCGTAGTCTTTTAACTTCGTGGACCAAATATATTTGGAGCTTCAAAAAGGCTTCTGAGGCAGATGAAGTGATAATCATACTATTATTATATAAACAATTTAAAATCCATAGGGAACATATATTTTATTCAAATACTCTCAATATTCATCATCTCCGATCCTTCTATCGCTCCTTAACCATCTCACAAAGCATAACCAAATCACAACAATATTGTCGTGATAAGAAAATGTTTTACTGCTGCCAACCATACTGTTGGTTGCGGTTCCCGCCCATCATGTTTGACCCACGACCAGCAGTCGATCCACCACCATACGGGCCACCTTGAGGATAATTTGGAGCTCCAACTCCATAGCCACTGCCGCCTCCACCACGAGGACCACCACTAGGTCCAGCAGGCATACCACTAGACCCATAAGGTGCCCCCCGGCCTTGAGAAGGATATGGTCCACTGCCATAACCAGCACCCCCTCCTTGACCTCCACGATTTGGATGATTGTATCCGCCGCTAGGGTTCCCACCAGGAGGATATCGTCCTGGCCCACCAGAGGGACCTCGAGGCTTCCCATAATGATGGCTGGGTCCTGCAGCAACGGTTGGTTGTGAGCCATGAATAGGGTGGGTCGGACCTTGCCGCATTTGGGCATGTTGTCCACCCTGAATTGGGGGAAGACGAGTATGTTGCTGTGGATGCTGCATTTTAAGACGCTTGGCATTTTCTTCATTTTGCCGTTGCTGCTGACGCTTTTTCTTGGTCTGAAACTCATGTGATGACTCATACTTGGGTAAACTAAGTAAAACATGAGGGTGTTAATGAGTTGAAAAACAGCAAATGCTGATTAATTGAAGGAAAATAATAATCGCTTATCTCACAAAGATCACATAAAGTAACATTTCTATTTTCAAAATGGAAAACTCGAGTGCATGGGAGGTCGATACCTCTTGGGATCACATGGTAATGGATCAGTCCAAAAGTACTCAGCATCAAGTGCTTCTTTAGCGGTAATTCTCTATTTAAAAAATCAAAATGGCAAACAAATATTAGGGTGCAGATCAAGAAGTTAATTATTCATCATAAAAGCATGCTGAATAATAACATTGTTGGATTACACTTAAAAACAACACAAGCCAATTCATTTTTGTGTCCAAAACATTAATGCTATTGACTTTTAATCAGATTTGACCACATTACAAAAGTCTCTCAACCAAAACTAGATGTATGTCATTTTGTCATAAGCTCAAAAAGCAAGTTGCCATCACAGATGCATGAAATTACAAAAGAACAATGGTTAGACAGACTGCCAAGTAAAATGATAAAATTAAAAGAGGTTGAGTAATGAAAGATAAATTGGAATAGCATGTATCCAAACTGCGTAAAATAACAATTACACGTTTATTTTAGCAATTAATAGACAGAACCCACAAGTGATGAAGTGATACCTGACTAGGATCAAGTGAGAGCATCTTATCCAACAACTCCAATGCATGGCGATCAAAACTAGAATTCAAGTCAAGAACAAAAGCTATTCAGATCAATCAATTAAAAACTAGAAGAATTGAATTAGATGTGATTAACCTATTAGTAATGTTGCCAAAAATAAAAACCTATTAGTAATGTTAAATTAGATCTTCAATATTTTGAAATACTATAAAGATGTGGGGGATTATTCTTGAAAATGGAAGGTAGAGAGATTTCAAGAAAAGTAAAGATATAATAATATAAACCAAAACCTAAAAACACATGGTTTAACTGCATGGAATATGCAACAAAAATAAATTATACCAGCAAGAGCAGGATTTGAAATTTAAAAATCTAAAGATTGAAATTTGATGTGTCAATTGAAAATCAAAACTAGAATTGGAAACAAGAACTAAAGCTATTCAGATTCGTCGGTTAAAAACTAAGATAATGAAAGAGAATACAACATTTTATTACTTTTCTGTATAAAAATGCATAAATGAATAACGATGCTCAATACTTACTGTCTGAAAACCTCCTTCAGGCGCCTTTTCATTGGTCTTGTAGGCTTAAACTGATTGTACCAAGGAGTCTTAGTAACTCCGGACCAGATCGTCTCATCTGGTGCTCCACAAAGCTCAAAAATCTTATTTAATTGTTCTGGCTACAATGGTTACAAGGAAAACATGCATTACCCTCAAGCTGTATTAAAAAGATAATTAACAGATGCACACTCTATAAGCCTTGCATTGTAAAAGCAAATACATAATAGATGAGAGAACATAAATAGCTCAACTTTTTATAAAATATTGAGTAGGTTAGATCTAGCAATCATGCCAGACATTGTTACTAACAAGCTATCTAGACCAGTGAGAAATATACAAACCACTTCCAGAGTATGATTGATATATATAATGGAAACACATACATCATTGATTTACCTAATAAAATAAACATTTTCAGACGTAAACCATTATTCAAATTGGCACCATAACTATAAACTATAAAGCCACTAAGATGAAGACAGAAAGGCTGAACAAGTGATATTAATAATGCAATAATGCATAGTTAGAGTACTGAAAATAGACAGGATAACACCAAACCTAGCTAATAAAGTTTTTCATAACAATCACTAAACACTTTACCCCCAACTCTGCTCAAGGTTATATAGAGTATCACTAACCTCATCTTTTCCAGGAAAGATGGGCTTCCCATGAAGAAGCTCAGCGAAAATGCACCCAACGGACCACATGTCTACAGCTGGCCCATACCTTGTTGTCCCCAGTAGTAACTCAGGAGGTCTAAATATATGACGAAATATATCAGTGTGTGCCTAGGCAATTTCACAACACCACACTCCAAAATGAAGTTAGGCATGTCAAAGTTGAAACCCAACGCTAGTGACACGATAAAATGAAAATCAATTACCTGTACCATAACGTGATGACTCGATTTGTAAGATTTGCATTGTGCTCATTCGAAAATGACCGGGCCAAACCAAAATCTGCCAGCTTCAAATTACCTTCATTATCTATCAGAAGATTTGAGCCTGCAGAGAAATCAAATACATCACAGATGAGTAACAGGTTGGTAAGATCAAAAGTTAAAATCTTGAGCATGAAAATATTTTGGAAGAAGTTCACAAAAGAGAACCTTTGATATCACGGTGAAGTACTTGATTGACGTGACAGTAGTGAAGTCCTGTCAAAAGCTGCCTCATGTAACACTACGGAAGAAAAAAGAACTCAGGTATCAATAAAATAATAATTATTGGTTAATGAATCTACACTTCAATTGTCATACCTTAATCTGGGGGACAGTAAATCTCATGCCAGGTCGGTCCGCAAGACCTGTTAAATCATGGTCCATGTATTCAAAGACCATATATATGCCCCCTTTGTATTTGTTGCCATCTGCACTATCTCAAAAATAAAAATTAAGAATAAAATGAGGCGAGAAATTACGGAAGTAAAGTAGCAATTGACTTATATCATGAAAATGAATAACTTGCCTGGCCTCCCTTGGTCATCTTTCTCAGGACCTGTATAAGAAACTAAAAATAGTAAGTGATTAAAAAGGAATCTTGTTTAAGCCTACATTATTTTGATTAGAAAGAACGAACATTTAGATCATTGAAAAATGTACCTGGAGAAGTCACAATTTCCTTCAACTTGATTACATTTTCATGGTGTAGTTTCTTTAGAATTTTGATTTCACGTATAGCAGTTATAGGAAACTGCAATGACATGATTTTTAGTGCAATTCAGAGGAGAAACTCATTACAGAATCAATAACAGATTGCTACACAACTAATAACATTTACTGAAATACTACGTACTCAAAACACACTAAATGAGACAGTCAACAAGGGTGATCAAAGATATACCCCTTCTCTCTCATTGTCCATTCGTATTTTCTTCAAAGCAACAATTTCACCAGTTTTAATCTCTCGGGCCATGTAAACCTGACTGCAAGCATAAACATGTTAAAGCATGAAATTTCAGGAAATAGCAGCAATGGCAATGAGGTATAAAGTATACACAGTTAACGGAAGATAAAGTAGCAGAGTAGTTTAGTTCCTATACAAAGTAAAAATTTAGAGCATTTCATAGATGTCACAGAAGCAGGAACAAATATCACAAAAAAGGCATGAATAAGATGGTTAAAATTTTCTAGCATTTTAAAAATCTCCCCCCACCTCTTGCATCACTACAAAACCCCCCACACTTCATCAACACATCTCCCTTCTCTTCCTAGAATGAACTTTCAAAATACATGACCAAAAGGCTGAACAATGTTGCCAATTCTCCCCTGCCTACACCTTTCCCACATTCCCCTCTTAATAACAACCACCTTATTGGAAACCTCTCTCCCCACCTTTTGCATTATTACTTATCCTACATCTCAACAATCTCCCTTCTCTTCCTAGAATAAACTTTAAAAATATGTGGCCCGTTTATTCACCTTGATGATCAACTAAATCGTGTAAAATAAAATAGAATAGTTTATAAGAGAGAAAATCAGCTAAAGAAAACCTGTAAATAAAATTTAAAAAATTAATTAAATAACTTAACAAACGTGATTCTAATTCAACCCCATAACACCTAACTTCTGCCTCAGCTAATGTTTGATAAAATCTTCAAAACCTTTGTATGAAAACCCAGCCAAAGGAGGGTTTGCCCAATTTTCTTTTAACATTGTATCTATGATATTTTTATTGACCAGCAAATGACACTATATTCCCCCTATAATAGTTTCTACTATTTTCTCATCCTTAATCAAGTGTTCAACTTCATGTTTTAATTAGGCTTAACCTAGTCGAGATTTATTTGTAATTAAGCATGTGATAACCAAAAGAATAAAAAAATAAAACAAGAACTAAATAACGGAACTAAATCATGATAACCATAAACCAAAGCACAACTACACAAACAAAGAAAAAATAAACACAAATAAAAGAATTGAAACACATACTAATAACAATAATAATAAGGTATATGAATCAAGAAGTGGTTGTTTATCGAGAAAAAGAAAAACCGACCCATAAGTGCCTTCACCAATTTGCTCCAATTTCTCAAAGCAATCAACGCTACGAGATCCCCATGAAGGAGATTCAACAACGTTAAGTTGCCCTGGGGCTGCCATTGCCATTACTATCAAACCCTAAATCGTAGTTTTCGTCGCGAAAGTGTTGTAAAACAGAAGTGGAAATCAAAGCGGTGATGGTGTTTTTTTTCGTGGGTTTAAATATTAATTTTTTTATTTTCTTTTATACTAAAATCAATCTTCTTAGAAATTTGTTTTATGCAAACAAAATCATAATCTTTTAAGATTTTTTTTTTATGCAAACAAAATTAGGATGAATTGAAATTTATTGCGAATATTTTTTCTTTTTTTAAAAAACTCCGGTCTGGTCTATTTCTGTTGATTTTAGTGTTTTGTAACATTAAACTTCTTACCCGTTAAATTACCTTTAAAGTATCTTTTTATTATATCTTGATTTTCATTAAACAGAAAATGTTACTTTTGTCATTTAATGCCTTTGGTTAATAACTCATTTGGCAACTTACATCATACATCTTTGAAAACATATTATATATATTAATATATTAATATCTATATATTAATATCTATATATTACGGTGTATGTAGAGCAGTTTGATGATACAAGATGAACATTTTCTATTTATATTGATTAGGTTTTTACTTAAATAATTTTTTATGGGTTTAATATGTATTATTTTTTTTATTGTTCTCGTACGTTAGTTTTACTAAAAAGATTATGTTGAATGTTGAAAAAGATTTGTCTCAGACAAATAAATCATTGAGAATAATGTATATTCACATTATTCATTTATAAATATTTTTATTGAGTTCATGCACGCACTAGAAGAATTACTTGAATTTGTTAGGACTAAATTTCCTAAGAAATGTAAAAAAATCTATAAGAAACATTGAATTTCTGAGGGTCAAAAGATCAAGGTAAAACACTTATTTTATCGGACAACAATACTGAGAGGCAAAATCTCTCAAAATTGCTTTTAGAATAAAAAAAAATATAACATTTTTCAAGGTTAAAGTTCTGGGTAACGTCTTGAGGCTGAGACCCTCGCAAATTACTTAGGGTTAGGGGCCTCAAAAACATAGTATTGTTTTATGATTCTCAAGGCTTAGGCCCTCACAAATAATAGAGCGACAAGTCCTTTGAGTTGTGGCATTTGCAAATGGAACATGTGGTGAGATACTCAAGGTTAAGCCATCACTAACGCAATTTTGACACATTCTTAGGACTTTGATCCTCATTAACTTTTCCATATTTTTTTACTAAATTTATATTAAAATAATTATATAATTTTATTTATTAAAAATTATAATTTAAATTAATTTAAATTTAATTATATACATTTATTTTGGTATATATTTAATGATATATAATCAAATAATCTAATTTTAATTATATCTATACTTAAATTTTAATTATATCTATAATTAAATATTTTAATTAAATATTATATTAAATAATATTATTTAACAGAATAAATAATATTAAATTTATAAAAACTTGACAAATTTTCATTATTATCATAATTTTACTATTTTTATTAAAAAAAAATAAAAATTAACATATTCATTAAAAAATACAAATAAAAATTCACATTAACATATATTCAAAAAAAAGATTGAGTTAAATCAATGGCTTATCATTAGAATCTCTAATAATGGACAGCTATATCTCATATTTTCTTTGTTTATGATTGTTTACTATTTACGTAGCTAAAACTTCTCAAGTCAGGCCAGTTGATGAAGTTCTTCAAGCTTTTTGCAAAGTCTCTAGTATGAAGATCAATATTCATAAATCCAAGTTCCTTCTCTTTAAGAACTTGTCTAGGCAAAAAAATGGCTAAGTTCGAAGCTATAATTAATTTCCAGCATACTTAAAATATTGGAAAATATCTAATTTTTTTCCTTTGCTTTTTGGTAGGGTTACAATTCAAATTTTTCTTACATAGTTGATAAGATTATCTATCGGCTAGCTGGAAAGGCAGACTTCTAGGTAGGTCGAGTAGGGTGACACTTGTAAAACATTGTTCTTAGCGATATGCCTATTTATTATATGCAGAATATGTGGCTTCTAGAAGGCATACGTGATAAATTTGATTCTTGCATAACACAATTCATATGGGAAAGGCAAGTGTCATTGGAATACAATCACTCAACCTTCTATTAGAGGCTGTCTTGGCATTAGTCAAACTAGACTGGTGAATTTAATTCGTTGTCGTACACGGGTCAAATACAATTGATAAAATATAAATAGAGGTAATAATTCAAGTCGTTTCGCAAGGACTTAATATTAATCAAATTAAAAGTTGAAATCAAAAAGGGATTTTTTAGATTTTTTTTTTGTTTGAACAGATGAGCAAAATGATCAATTCATTGGTTTGATTTTCAGTCACAGATTCTATCAATGAGTTTAATTTTTAATTCATGATTCTATTCCTATTTGATTATAGAATTGATCAGACATACCTAATCAACCCTATGTGAATTTGGTTTCTTTGACTGGATTAAGTGTAAGTCATAAGCTTCCCTGATCTAGTTTTTGATTTAAGTCCCAAACATACAGTGCACATGAAATATTTGCTTTATCTAATATTTTGAATTAAGAAACATTTTAGGCAAACATGAAGACACCACACACATGGAACACTAGCTTGCAACTCAAGGAATCAACCAAAGTTGGAGGATGCACTTGAGGAAGATGCAATTTGTATAGTGGTATTAGGTGTCTAAGTATCAAGTTGAGTAAACAAATCACTAGAGTCTCACACAAGTCATTGCCAATGAACTTTTATCATTCATTCATGTTTTATGAAACTCAACTCTGAAACAATCGACTGAACAATCGATTGAATGGTTCATCAATCGAATGACACATAAACTGGTAAAAATAACTGAGGTCTGTAACAAGATCACTTGATTGTCAACTCGATTGCACAATGGATTGACAATTCGATTGACGCTGAAGTTTAAGTTACAGAGAGCACTCAGTTTGTGCCCACTCGATTGACCACTCGATTGTCCACTCGACTGGCAACTTGATTGTTTACAGTATCTGAGTCACTTTGACCACGATACTCGATTGACATATCGATTGATGCTATTTTTCAAGTTACAGTGAGCACCCAGTTTTGGCCAACTCGATTGCTCACTCGATTGAAAGGAAATCATAGCATCAGGTCTGAATCACTTTGATCACGACACTCGATTGACCAATCGAGTGATGCTATTTCTCAAGTCACAGTGAGCACCCAGTTTTAGACAACTCGATTGCTCACTCGATTGAAAGGAAATTATAGCATCAGGTCTGATTCAGAAATTGAATCAATCGATTGTTCAATCAAGTGAAGCTTATATATTTCAAGTTTCCAGAAACATAGAAAATACGACACTCGATGCAGCAATCGATTATATCCTTATAAACTCGATTGGGCAATCGACTGTCCTGGTGTTTTCCTTGAATATATATAAGATGTTTCAAATCATTTTAAAAATAACTCTTGCACAAAACTTTTCACAATTTTCAGAATCTCTTGCTCTCAATTTTGCATATCTCTGAAAACACTTTGAAAGAAAAGTTTCTTAACACACAAAATATTCATTGGCAAATAAAATCTTTTGTGTGATGCAAGAGTGATTGAACACATTTCTTGATACTTCTTTTCTTTGTTCATGTAAAAAGACAATTCTTTGTAATTGATGCTGTAACAAATCCAGTTTGGAAACTGGTGGCTATCCTTGTTGGTGTGGTATCATCAAGAGGAAGTTTTACTTTGATCTTGTGTGAGTTTGGGGATAAACTATAAGGATCAAAGGGGTGACAAGATAGGAGTGAAGGGAGTTAGATTGATAGGTCATGTAGAAGACTGGAAAATCTGTAAAAGTACTCGAATTCATTCTATAGTAAAAGGCTGAAATCACATTGTGATTTTGGGACTGGATGTAGGTCGTTGGATTAACGGCTGAACCAGGATATATCGCGGTGCAATCTTTCCTATCCCTTCTCTTTAATTTTTAGCGTTGTTTACATGCTTATTCTTGTATGCTTCTTGATAATTTTGTATGTGATTTTAGACTTCCGCTGTGTGTGAGTTGTATGAATGATTGCATGATTAATATGGAAATTATGTCGAACTAGTTGGATTTGATCTTAATTCTCTTGTTGTTAATAAAAAAAAAAGTCATAGTTTTCCAACATTAAGCATCACAATTATCGATATATTACAATTAACGATCAAACGTCGTAAAGTTATAATTCAACTAAATTAGAAATCGAAACTAAATTATATCAAATGAATTTAATCGATCCTATTAAAATTCAATTTAAACAATCAGAATATCAATATAATCAAATAAACAGAAACATAATCATGAAACAAAATTGACAGTGTAACTTGAATCTCAAGGTGTTGATAAAACTTTGAACTAGTGGATTAATCTTATGAAATTAGTCTTCTATGAAATTTAAATAAAAAGTGTTTATATCTTTTCTGAATTTGAATACAAAGATACAATACATAAGAAAGGAAAGAAATTTCAATATATAGTACTTGATTTTGGACTTTAAAAACAAGTGGTCAATTACTTAAAATTATGTCAAAAGCCCAAATAACAAAATCTGTAATTTAGACCCAATAAAGTTCAGCATTGGGCTTTTATTCCAACATAAAAGTTGTGGATCTGATTTTTAGCTTTCCAATGCATGCTCGCGTGCCTCAATCTCATATCTAGAGCTCAAGTTATGACCTACAGAGCGAGCACGTGTAAAAATGCAAATAATAAAATTATAATTTAATTTCGACCAAAAGTTTAGAACCAAGCTAAAAAATTATTCTAAACTATAAAGAGCTTTTAAAATACCAAACTGAAAAGCTAGAAACATGTGCCCATATGCTATGATCAATGTTCTATGTTAGGCAATCATGTTTGAGAACTTATTCATAATCCTGATAAGCTTTGGGTTCAATTATTAACAACCAAATATCATCATGATTCCCATATCCTTGAGGAGAACAACTACCATGGTGCCTCCTAATATTGGCGGTCTTTCGTAAAAGCAGCGGAGGCTCTCAAACCCAATTATATTACAAGAGTGGGACAAGGTGATATGTCTCTTTGGTATGATAAATGACTCCTCAACAGGAGAATCTACGATCGAATATCTCTAGTGGACGAACAAGATATTGACCTGCATGTTGACGATGTATGTCACTACAATAATTCGAACATTGATGCTATTTCCACTCATCTTCCCTTAGAAATTAAGATGGAGATAGAAAATGGTCTTTGTTCATGAGGATTCTAATGATATTCTTGTTTAAGGGTCGTCTATCTCAAGTACCTAGACAACCAAATCGACCCACTCTTGGTTAAAATTGAGATATGGTCTGGTCGTGGATTTGGAAATTGAAATTACTTGAGAATATCTGTTAATTTGTATGAATTATTATCCATGGAAAATTACCTACCAATCATACTCGTTTTACTCACCATATATCATCATATGCTTCTTGCTATAGATGTGATGCAACAATTGAAACAACCTTGCATACTTTGAGGGATTTCCCCAAAGCCATGCAAGTTTGGAATTCTCTTGGTTTCTCTGCTCACATCCATTTTATGATGATGATCTTACCACCTAGTTCAAAATGATTGTATTTGATGATTATGGACCCCTTTTTTCTCATTTGTTGTTGGATGATCTAGAAGTCTCGCAACGAAGAATCTTTTACTGACAACAATCATTCTCTTTGGTATATTATTAGTCAAATTAATATTCTTTTTCACTCCATCGTGAACGTGTTTGGTGGTATCGATAAGGTTTTGATCCCTAGACTTGTTTCTTGAAACCTCCTCTAGAGAATGTGGTTACTTAAAGGCAAAGGTGATGATAGCTCAATTGGTAATTTGGGGTGTTCCGGGTTTGGTGGACTTCTTAGAAATTCATCTAGAGGATGAATTACAGGTTTTGTCGGGTTGTGGGTTCACTTCTAACATTAATGTCAAGCTTCAAGCCATCTCACATGGTTTATAAATCTCTTGGAATCATGGGTTTATAAACTTTATTTGGGAATCTGATTCTCAAACAGTGTTGCAGTTTATTCAACATGGTGTGGTGTCTACCATCCTTATGCTCCTCCTATTATTCCCTTTGATAAAAAAATGCAGATATATTAAATAAAAATATAATATAATATAATATAAAATTAAATTTAAATATTTTCAAATATACAAATTAACATATTTTCAGAAAATACACAATAAAATATACTAAAATATTTTCAAATTTAAAAAAAAAACACAATAAAAATTAATTATTTCACCAAAAAAATACAACAAATATTATATGTTCATAAAAATTGACAATAAATACAATATACATTTTTTAATACAAATTTAAATAAAAATTTACATAATTTTTTTAATGTTCATATTTTCATATCAAACACATTTTGAAATATAAATAATAACATACAAATCACATTTTCACACATAACATTATTAATATAGAGTTCACATATAACATTATTAATCAACAAGTCACTAATTTTAGAAGAAGAAGAAGAAAAAGAACTCAGCTAGGGCTCTGGCCATAGAAAAATCAAATAGTATACACAAAGAAGGTTTAAGCCTTCGGAAAAGGACCTGCCAATGCCAACGATGGTTCATTCCCTTAGAATTGTTTGTTCACATGACTAAATAGCAAGACTATAACCATCAATCAATAAAATTTGTCATACTGAGGGCTTAAGCTCTAGGGGTTGGGGATATTCAAAAAAATTATTCTTCCACCCTTGATTTTGTTTGAGGGTTTTGGCCCTAAAAAAATATGTATAAACTCCTAGGGTTATGACCCTTGCAAATTCACAAAATAAATGTTTTCTAAAGCCCTAGCAAAATTACTTCAATTCTCTTTTAGGGCTATAATCTTCGAAAAGTCAAGGCAGTTTCTTATTGAGGACTAAATGACCTTAGCAAAATTCCTGAATAGTCGTAGCTATTTCACTAAATTACTGTAGTAACGTGACTAGTTCATGGATCTTGGTTGGTGGTACATAAAGGGTTTGTAATGACCATGACTATTCGTGACTTCATTAATTGAGGGACATCGTTTGTGGTTTGCAGAGCTGGCGAACAACATTTTCCAACATCGTTATGCATTACAACATGGTCAAAAGTTATTTTATTGGATCTATAAATTTATTATGGAAGAATTTAAGTAAAATATGTTATGTTTAGGAGATGAATTTGCTACCATTTGACCACTTAAATTTGCTTGTCGCCCAATAAATATAACTTTATGTTAAACAAATTATCGACGATCATATTTTGAACAATGTTTTTTTTCAGATGTTAAATAAATTGAGATCAATTGAAATTAATCAAGAGTTTTTTTTTTCTTTCTTTTTTTCAAAAACTTAGTGTGGCATATTTGTTGGCTAATTAGGTTGATTGGAAATTTGTTATTGGTTTGGTCCTTAACAGATGGTTATGCAAGAAATTGTTTTTTTCAGGTCAACCCTTTAAAATTGATCTTCAACTATCTAACTAAGAATCTTTGTTAACAAAAACTATCTAATTGAGAAAAAAAATATAAATTAAAACACTAATTTGTCTTTAATAAAAAATAAATAAATTTCCATTAGTTTGGGGACATAAACGCAGTTAACAAATAAAAGTTGACCAATAGAGTGTTTGGAATTACTGTGAAACCTAGTCCAATTGAGTATTAACGTGAAAACTAAAAATGTAGCTTTAATACTACAGTGAGTTTGTTTACTTTTAATCCAGTAAACCATTCACTCCTATGTAATGCTCTCAGCCACCACATTTCCTTTTTATCACTCTTTTTTTTCCTTACTTAATATATAAAACTCTATTACATCGTTTTTTTATAAGCCTTTTACAACGCTTGTTGGAAAAGCGCTCTAAAAGACCTAATCCTTTTACAACCCTTATTGGAAAAACGCTCTAAAAGGACTCCTTATTTTATTTTTAAAAAGACTCTTTTACAACGCTTTTTCAAATAAGCGCTGTAAAAGACCTCTTTATTTTCTTATATTATATGAATGTTTTTTTTTAAAACGTTTTACAACACTTTTTCAAATAAGCGCTCTAAAAGGCCTCCTTATTTTATTTTTAAAAAGGCTCTTTTACAACGCTTTTTCAAATAAGCATTGTAAAAGACCTCCTTGTTTCTTATGTTATATAAATATTTTTTTAAAGCCTTTTACAGCGCTTTTTCAAATAAGCGCTCTGAAAGGTCTCCTTACTTTATTTTTAAAAAGGCTCTTTTACAGCGCTTTTTCAAATAAGAGCTGTAAAAGACCTCCTTATTTTCTTATGTTTTATGAATGTTTTTTTTAAAGCCTTTTACATCGCTTTTTCAAATAAGCGCTCTAAAAGGCCTCCTTATTTTATTTTTAAAAGGGTCTTTTACAGTGCTTATTTGAAAAAGCGCTGTAAAAGACCTCCTTGTTTTCTTATATTATATGAATGTTTTTTTTAAAGCCTTTTACAGCGCTTATTCAAATAAGAGCTCTAAAAGGCCTCCTTATTTTATTTTTAAAAGGATCTTTTACAGCGCTTTTTCAAATAAGCGCTGTGAAAGACCTCCTTATTTTATTTTTATATATAAGACTCTTTTTTAGTTCAGTTCAGTTCATATAAATTACTAATTTATATTCAGTTTAGTTCATGTAAATTATTAGTTTATATTACATTACATGAACTTAGTATAAAACACTCAAATCAAGTTAAATATAAGCAGAAAATAAATTAATCAGAAAATCAAATACATGGATGCTTATATAAAACAATTAAACATGTTCAAACAATTAAATTTACATTAACTCAGTTCAGATTACATAGCTTATATAAAACAATTAAACATGTATATTAAGATGCCCTTCTTCTTTTCCTGGTAGGATTCACATTTGTTTGTCCATTTACAATACGAAACAATAGATTAATCCAAATTCCCTCATCATGATCATCTCTAAGATATAAACCATCATCAGTTGAATCAATTTCATGTGGTTGTTGTGATGTTGCAAATAAAATATCATTACCAACATCTTCATCATTATTGTTATCATCACTTATTTTATTGGTCCATAGGACAATAGACCATTTATCATCAGCAGGATCAGTGACATAAAACACTTGTTGAGCTTGTGACGCTAAAATAAAAGGCTCGTCTTTGTATCTCATCCTATTAAAATCGACAAGCAAGAACCCTGACTCATCAATCCGAACGCCATTATTATTATCGACCCACTTGTAACCAAATATAGGAACACGAAACATTGTGTAGTCTAACTCCCATATGCGCTCGATAACCCTAAAATATGGGAACATGAAACATTGTGTAGTCTAACTCCTATTCATGTTCAAACAAGATAACTGATCCATGTGTATTGTAACATACGGTTGAACCTCATCATCATTGTGCAGAACATACAATTTTATCCTTGATATAGTTAGTAGTCTCCTTTTAATATTTTCATATATCGTTCTATCGGATACATCCATCTCATATAAGCTGGCCAACAAAGTTGTGTCTCCTTAACCAGATGAACAGTAAGGTGAACCATTATATCAAAAAACGAGGGTGGGAAATACATTTCAAGCTCACACAAAGTAACAACAATTTCCCTCTGTAATGTCAGTAATTTCTGAGGATCGATCACTTTACTACAAATTTCCCTAAAGAAGAAACATAATCTAGTTAAGGCTCATCAAACTTTTTCAGGTAAAATGGAACGTATACCAATTGTTAGCAAATGCTCCATTAGAATATGACAATCATGGGTCTTCAAACCTTTTAACTTGAGGTCTTTCAAACAAACCAAATTTTTAATGTTTGAAGAGTATCCTTCATTTACTTAAAACAATTTTTTCCTTTCTAGATAGAGTATGAGCGGCTGGAGGTAGATATGTGCGATTTCTTTTCTTTACGTGACCCAATTCATTTCTTATTCCCATATCGACCAAGTCCAATCTAGCATTGATGTCATCTTTAGACTTTCCTGGAACATTGAGTAACGTACCAATAATACTATCAAATACATTTTTTTCAATATGCATCACATCGAGGAAATGTCTTATATACAATGACTTCCAATATGGTAATTTAAAGAAAATTAACTTTTTCTTCCACCCAGTTTTGACCAACTTTCTCGCAAAAGGTTTGCAAAATTTATTGGTCAAACCTTGTACCTTTTCAAGTATTTGATATCCAGTCGGTGCTAAAGTAGCTTTACCTTCCTCTGATTTTCCATTGAATGCATTTCTCCACCCACGATACTGATGACTATAAGGTAAAAATCTACGATGTCCAAGAAACACATTCTTCTTACAATGTTTCAACCGCATCTAATTTGTACTCTCTTCACATATAGGACATGCACACTGATCTTTAATGCTATATTCTGATAAATTACCATATGCTGGAAAATCATTAATTGTGTCGAACAACATAGCCCTCAAATTGAAACACTCTTTCATATACCCATCATAAACTTCCACACTTGTCTCCCAAATAATTTTTAAATCTTCAATTAAAGGAGTCAAGTATACGTCGATATCATTTCCCGGTTGTTTGGGTCCATAAATTAACAGAGACAACATCATAAACTTACGCTTCATACACAAACATGGAGGTAGGTTATATATTACCAAAATCACAGGTCACGTGCTGTGTGAGATGCTTTGAAGACCATGTGGATTCATTCCATCAGTAGAAAGTGCAAGTCTTAGATTTCTTGACTCTATCCCGAATTCCGGATACTCGTGATCAATTTTTGCCCATTGTGGGGAATCACCAGGGTGTCAAAACGTTTCATCTCTAATTCTTTCATCTGCATGTCATGTCAAGTGTTTTGAATATTCTTCACTGCAATACATGCACCTAAATCTTGGTATTATAGGAAAATACCACACGACTTTTATTAGAGTAGATTCTTTCTTCTTATATCGAGAGACATTGCATTTCAGACACTCCTTTAATAATTCATATTCGTTTAGAAATAAAATGCAATCGTTAGGACACACATGAATCCTTTCGTAACTCATGCCAATAGAGCAATAAATTCGTTTAGCCTCGTAGGTTCAACTGGGAAGTTCATTATCATTTGGAAAAATATCTTTTAAGAGTGTTAATAATTTTGTGAAGCTTTTATCAGACCATCCATTACTCGCTTTTAAGTTGTACAACTTTAATATCGTCGACAGTCTTGTGAATTTAGTACAACCATTATATAATGGTTTCTCTGTATCACTCAACAAACTCTCAAACATTTTAGGACAATGCCGAAGATCTTCTTCAATTGCTTTTGCAATCTCCTTAACTCGGTCCGGCTCATATGTATCTGTATCAAAGTCAGTTGAAGCATATGTCGAACCATTCTCAAAATTAATGTTTCCTTTTTTTTTTCTCACCATGTCTTATCCAACATGTATAGCTTAGATCAATTCCATTCCTTACTAAATGTCCTTCCAATCAATCTTCTCTAACGCGTTTTCCAAAACAACATTTGAAACAAGGACAAACGACTCTATTTGGATCTTTTGCATTCTTCACTGCAAACTCAAGAAGCTCCTTCACTCCATTTTCATACTCTTTTGACAATCGATTGACAGACATCCATTTTTGATCCATATTATATGACAATCTAACAATTTGAAAGCAAAAAAGATTTCAAAACAAAACAAATCAACAAATTTCAAAAAGAAAAGATTTATTACGTAAGAATTTATTAGTTTTCAATTATTAAAAAACTAAAGATTTTTTGACAACAACAAATTAATAAATACAGTACCTGAGACAACGTATCCATTTTTTTTAAAGGAGAAGCAGTAGATGGCTGCACAGTACGTAGAGGAGAGGAGGATTCTCAGAGTGAAGGTGATGAGGGTTCGTAAATTTGTTTTAAATTTGTTTTTATTTATTTAAAGTAAATGATTTTTATTTAAAGTTAATGATTTTACAGTGCTTGTAAAAAAATCGCTCTAATAGATCCTTTAAATATGTGAAAGCGCAACACTTTTACAACGCTTGTAACAAAAGCGCTCTAATAGGTCATTTAATTATTTAAAAGCGCATGTCTTTTATAGAACTTGCCAAAAAAGCGTTGTAATAGGTCATTTAATTATTTGAAAGCGCATGTCTTTTACAACGCTTGTGAAAAAAGCGCTGTAATAGGTCATTTAATTATTTGAAAGCGCGTGTAATTTGCAGCGCTTGTGAAAAAAGCGTAAAATATTATGTGAGGGCACTTTATTTTACAACGCTTGTGTAAAAGCGCTGTAAAAGCCTTGTATATATTATGCGCAAACGCTATATGACCCTACAATATCGCTTTTTCCACAACATTTGTCAGAAAAGCGCTGTTATATGCTCCGTTATTTTTAAAATATATTTACAACAACGCTTGTATTTAATAAGTGCTGTAAAAGGCACGCTATAAAATGATATTTTTTGCGTAGTGTGTTTCACATGGACTAAATCCAAATAAAAGAACTTACAAAGACTAAAATTAAAAAGTGATATATTTACATGAGATAAATATAAACTAAAATTTATTAATACATAGTTCTAACCATTTAGATTTTTTGTAGTGTAGTATTACGTGAACATACACATATAACAATGAGTTCACTTCATGATCAACAGTCTTTAACATTTTACTCGTGTGTGACATGTAGTTTCAATGAGGCAAGTATACTCTATAGTTGAAAGAGATAGAGGTCTCTCCCTAATGGTGTTAGATGAAGGGACTTACTTGCCTATTTGCAAATCCCATAATTTTTTCCACATTGCCCACTATTATAAGTGCTTAATAATAATAATAATCTCACTTATATCTAATAATAATAGTGATCACATAATTGAGACTAACAACAACAACACATTTCAATATTTTGACATCTAATTAATATACAATTATGATTAATAAAATAAAATAAATTAATATCATGAATAAATATGATTTACAATTATATTTAAAAAATATTTAACTTGATTCACATTGAATAAGAGTAAAACATGGTTAAAAATATTTTAAATTAACATATCATGAATTATACTTTGTAATCTATATATAAGAAAGAATGTAGTAACAAATATTATTATTTATATAGTCAATAATAATAAATCAGTGTATAGAATCATTTATATTATCCAAAATAAAACTCTCAAAATAATTAATTTTAAAATAATCCAACTATATAAAATACAAATATTAAAATGGTATATATAAAGAGGAATCAATTAATTATTATTATTTCATACTATGGAAAAGAAGAACACTTTTATATATTTAAAAATTTATAATTTCAAAAAAAGAAGAGAATAAACTATCATTTAATAATTTTTCCGTATATTTATAAATCATATAATACGTCACAAAAATTAGAAACTACATCAACAAAGACAAATCGATAGGGTAATTGCAACATTGATGTAATCCCAAATGCAATAATTAGGGGTGGGAATAGGTCAGACCAGGCCAGGCTTTGAAAGGCCTGAGCCTGGCCTACGATTTATTTTTTCGGCCTAAGTCTGGCCTACGGCCTATCATAGGCTTTTTTTTCGGCCTAAGCCTGGCCTTTTTAATAGTTTGGCCTAGCCTGGAAGCCTTATTAAAAGCCTTTTTAAACAAATCCATTATTACTTCTTAAACAAATAAGGAACAACTACTAAGTGATTGACTAATTGAACGGTTATCGAATATAAAACGAGTACCAAATATAGAACTGCTACCGAATATAGAACGACTACTGAATATGGAATGATTAGTAAGTGATTGCCTAATTGATAGAATTTAAAATAGAAAATAATATTATTAATATAATAATAAAAAATAATATTAATAAATAATAAATATATATAGGCCGGCCTGTTAGGCCTAACAGGCTTTTTTATAAGTCTGAGCCTGACCTATTTAAATAAATAGGCTTTAAAAACAGCCTGAGCCTAGCCTTTTTATTAAATAGACCAGGCCAGACCAGACCATAAGTAGGCCAGGCCATAGGCCCCTACGGACGGCCTAACCTATTCCCATCCCTAGCAATAATATTAAGATTGTGTCACAATTAGTTTCTCCATAGGCAAGTACACAACCGTGCAAAAGTTCTAATATGGTTCTATTATTAATTTCAATTAATGTTAAAGAATTATCTCGCTTTGCCAAATTTTGCATAAAAACCTTGGAACACATTCAAATATCATATTACCGGAAAATTCTTGTATCCTAATTAAAAAAGTGGATTTACTAATACCATTAATTGGTTATTTTAAAGGCTAACAATATCAAAATGGTTTCACTCAAAGTATCATGTACGTAAAACAAAACAAAAAATGAAACTCAATTATATGTTAATTTTCTTTTCTCTCTCTATTTTTTTTGTTTGTTTCCTTTCTCTTTTTTGGTGGCATGCCGTTTTTATCTTTTTCAAGTGTTAGCCCTGCATGCCTTAAGTTTCTATGCGGCTATCACTTTTTTTCAACTTTCAATAGAACGAATAAATAAAATTCGAAATGAATGTAATAATTAAATAATAATTAATAGTTAAATTATCTATACATAATAATATATTTCTACTTACAGAAAGATTAAATTAGCTTAAGTTGTCTCGTTAGATGACATGTGTTAAATTTGTCATAAAATGAAGTTTGATATATTATTATGTATATATTCATTCATATGAAAATTCTTTTTGCACATTCAGGTTCCATTTCTCTTATGTGTGTGTATTTTTGAATGCCAAGGAGAATGTTTTTTAAAGAATGTATTTTTGTTCTTTTTGTCTCACTATGTATATTGTTTTCCATTTATCACTTGACATATCATTTATGGATTGTATCCATCAATTAAGTCAATTTTTTTTTAACATATTTTTAGTCAATTAACTGTTGTATCATTATATATACACAAAAAGTTTCATACATAGTGATCCAGGTTTGATTTCTAAATTTGGGTTGTATATTATCTTCAATATTTTTCTTTTTAGACTCAAGTGGAAGTTGGCGATAATAAATTTAAAATAAAAAAACAAACAGAAATACACTTTTCTAATTTATGGTGCTTTGTAAAGCTTTTGAGCACTATCATTTCATATTTGTAGTCAACCATTGTTGCTTCAATTAACCATTGTATTTCCATATATATGCAACTCCAATGATAAATTGTTTCCTAAGATTCTTTTCATATTTGTATTTAAGTCTAGTTTTTACTTTAGTTTTTATAAATATATTTATTTTTGTGACTTCTAAGACAACCATTATGGATGTTTATGCTAAAAATGCTTGGAAAATATATTAAGGTTAGAGAACAAAATATTCCATATTGACATCACGACGCGAAAAATAGTATTTTACAGCACTTTTTTTAAGTCATTTACAACGTTTTTTTATTTTAAAATTAAGCGCCGTAGTATCTAGCGTTTTAAAAAGATAGAACATTGCTCTTTAAAATAAAAAAAGTGCTGTAAATTCCTTCTAAAAATGCACTGCTTGTTGTACTAGTTTTACAATACTTTTTCAAAAAAGTGCAGTAAATCTCTTCTAAAAACTTGTTGCTTGTTGTACTAGTTTTACAACACTTTTTCAAAAAGCGCTGTAATAGGTGCATTATTATGCACGTTTTACAACATTTTTTCAAAAAAAACGCTAGAAAATATAGCACTGCCACCTTCTTATGTTACAATGATTTTTTTTGAAAAAATGTTGTAATAAGTTCATTCTTATACACGTTTTACAACGCTTTTTTAAAAAAGCGCTGTAATAGGGGCATTTTTATTAAAAAACACTATAAATGAAATTTTTAAAATAACGTTTGTTTGTATAAACATGTTTTTTATGACATTTTTAAAAAAAAGTGTTGTCTTTTAATTTTTTTCCCAAATCATTTTTATTCAGCACATTACACTCACACAATTACTATATTTTTCATTTAAACAGTAACATCAACAAACTTGTAACTTTACATATTGACACAATCAGTTCACAACAACATAACTATATAACTTTATAACTTTACATATTGACACAATCAGTTTACAAACAACACGTGATATTGACACAATTACATATTTTTTACCTTTACATATTCACAAAAATACAGAACTATATAACTTTACATATTCACAACAGAACTTTGCAACACAACACATATTTTTTACATTTACATATTCACACCCTTGCAACATGCCAATTTCCCAGCAAATCAAATAATTTTCATTTCGATCACATATTTACACCAGTCTTCCTTTATTTCAGTTAGATCTCTTTCAGAGTATGTTGGACATGAATTATCAAAGTACTGTGCAATATATAATTTGAACATAAATAAGTTAGAATCAAATATATACATAGTTTATATATGAAAATCAAAATATAATGAAAATACCGTACCGTTTTCTGGGATTATAGTTTGATTCATATCAACAATCTCCTTCATGAATCGTAATATATAGTACCCGCAATCTATGTTGATAGTTTGACGAGGGCACTATAAAATAAAACATGAAAGTCAATAAATATTTGTGCATTGATTGTTAATAAAATTTTAAAGCCATATATTTCAAACTTTTATTTCAATCCATGTGATGTTATTTGATTTTTGCTTCGACACTATAGCACCCCTTTGAGCTCGAAAAACTTGTAAAGCGCTATCAAATAAATGGGATTATTATAGCATTAACAAACACATTATATATATATATATATATATATATATATATATGTATGTATGTATATGTAAGAAATAAATTAATATTACTTACGTGCAGAAGATAGTCTTTATATCTGAGTGATTGTTGTACTGGTCATGCAAGGGATCTAAATAGTATAAAACTTCACTGGTCGCATTGATTGCAAAAAGCACCCAATGTGCCCTACAACAACAAAAATTTGGTTGGAAATTTAGTTTACGCAACTAATAAATTAAGATCTCATAAATTAAAAAAGATATAAATAAAGAATATATAATTACCCTGAATTATATGGCGCAAGGAACAACTTATCCTTCTCTTTATTTCCCAATAGGATATCTACAACATAATTCTTTACATTAACTGGATCGAGTTTAAACATTGAAAGCTTATGCGGAGACAAAATCTATCTAACAATTTACGGGTGCACACCGACTTCTCATACAAAAACCTTCAATGAAAATGTCAAATTATATTAATTACCAATAAATTAAATTAATTATCAATAAATGCAATTAACAGTAATTTTTACCTCAAGTAGTTCTTCATACTTATCTCCGAAAATAGCTTTCTCAATGCTTATGATACGTGAATTGTTTTGTCCATATTCGTTTTTGCTTGTATGTCAAGACACAACCCAAATCAAGCAAGGCGTGGATGACTTATTTTAGGAGCAACAATTGATTTACACCGATCCAGTTTTTGAATTTTGGCCGCTTTGTTATCCTCCAAATTTTGAAGTTTGCCAACTTTATTTTTACCATGAACAACCAGTTGTGGTACGGCTTTATTCTGGCAGGTTTGTTGTGCAGATGGTTTTTATTGAATATGAAAATATGAGGTTAATCAGTTTGTTAGTTAATTGAATCTTAAAAAAATGACAAACCTACCAGATTAAATGTGACAAACCTTTTCCGGTGAGGTGACTGACTCGTTGTGGATAATCTTCTTGTCATTTCCTTTAGACTTTGTATGAATCTAAATAAATATAATCAATCATAATCATATATCGTGAAATTAAATATAATCAATCAGAAAAAATACTTCAATTAAATATAATCAATCATAATCATATATCGTGAAATTAAATATACATATCAATTAAACATATCTTATCAAGGGCAACAAGATTTTTGGGCCATGCCATGTAACTACCTATTGATTCTCCCAAATACTTCATATCTTCATCGTTGTCCGATATAGGCAACGGTGCATTTGTTTCAAAAGCAATCACGGGTGATACTTTGACATGGCCGACAGGGATCAGAGTGTTGTGCAATACTTCTCCCAAGTATTGTACAATGTTCATTTTCCAACCTTGCGATAAGTAGAGGAGGATAAATACAACACGCAAGTAGATACACCCTAAATCAATGGTTAATACATAAGTATGTGAAACAATAAGGTTGAATGTATTTCTTATTTTATTAAGTAATTAATTACCTCGGGAAGACTTTTAAGACTAACGTTGCAACTAGCGTTTTCACTCTCCATTTTTATTTCATGTTGGAGTTGATCCGGAAGTTGTTTTTCTTTATTTGTCTTCACCTAGAATGCCACTTGCTCTATTAGGACTTTATTCGTCTTCACCAAGAATGCCACTTGATCCGGAGGTTCCCTAATACTTCCTCATTAGATGGATTTGGATGCTTCTCTTGAGAAAAATAGCGGGTTGGAGTTATGTCAAATCCTTTCCCCCTCACGCGACCGAAATATTCAAGAACATTAAATACTTTAGCGAGTATGTCCCTGCAACTTACTTGTTTGTTGTCCTCTTGATTTTCAGAACTTTGTTCTAGATTCTCCTAAAATACATGTAAGATTAAATAGATAAGTTCAATATCATTTTTTAAATACAATACTAAAAAATATTAAAGTGATAATATACTTACACAAAATTGTATCACTTTTTGAACATTTTCATTAACAACAACTCTATCTTTATTTACACGAGCCTCCTTCCACAAAATATGATGACCCAATGGTTGATCAGATTGGGTCTCTTGTAGCTATTCATTAAAACATAAACAAAAGCTATTCGTTAAGATCATAAACAAAATATTAATTAGAAACTATAGTTTATAATGTACCACATTATATAAAAGTAATGTTTACTTACAATTTTTTGCTCTAAACGTGCATATCTCATACGAGATTTTTTGTATGGATGCGTAGGATTTTTGGCCCTCTCGCAATTTTCCATACTTATACTCTATATAAAAAAATAACAATCGTTTAAAAATTTAAAATACGCTATGAATATGAATAATAAAACACAAATGCTAATAAATTAATCACTTACCACAAACGCGGGGTGTGCACGTTTAGCTACAAATGCGCCCCATTCGTCATTTGATATATAGTGTTTATATATTTTTGGAGTTTCAACATTCATATTTCCATCATTATCTCTTAGGTAGCAGTTTGACATATGAGCTCTAAATCCCCGGTGTATTTTTTCGGCAACTCTAAGCACATAAGTTTTTCTCACCTCATCAACATCAAATGCAGACTGTAAACCAAATAAAGATATAATTTGAGTAAAGTATTTCAATGGAAAAAATTATTCGTAACAAAAAAATGGAGTAACAAAGCTACTTTTATATCATTTCACAGTATATCTTTTGCATCCTTCAAAGCCTTATCTCTTCAATCGTCAATTGTAATTGGGATATTCTGACGAACAACAACACCAATATAACTTACCAACATAGAACTGTTGGGCTCAATTGGCTGACCACTTTCATTCCATCCCAAATTTTATGCCTCAAATTTTATGCCTCAAAGTATAATATACCTCAAATTTTATGCCATTACTTATTGCTTTTATGACATTTTGTATAATGGTTGCACCACATTTAACTTCATTTTCATAAGTATTAGTATTGACAGCTTCCTCATTTTGATGATTTATAGAATCCATTTATCTACAACAAGCTCAACATTTAGTTAAGTATAACTTCAACAAGTTTAACAGGCAGTAGTCTAAACACGTAGAAGTATAAGTTCAACATGCATTTTAGTGACAATAAAAAATTAATAAATACAATACCTGAAGAGTGCAAAGAAATACGTAGAGTCACAACTTCGTTTAATTAGGAACAACAAAAATGCGCAGAAATACGAATGGTTCATAGGACAGAGTATGGTTTGTAGAAAACGTAATGAGAGTTATGTATTTCAATGAGAGAAGTACATAATAATTTTTGTAGGGATAGTCACAAAGATGGAGATGGTTGGCAATATGATTCGTATGGACAATAGGGTTCACAATGAGAAGGATAATGAAGGAGGAGGACACTGAAGCGTAGTGAAGTTTACGTAATGAAGAGGAAACTGAAGCGGTTTTCTGTTATAAATAAAACCCTATTACAACGCTTTTTTGGAAAGAGCATTGTAAATGACCTCCTTTTTTTTTTTTTATTTTTTTAAAAGTCTATTACAACGCTTTTTTAGAAGCCTTTTCAAGCGCTTGTCGACAAACATTGTAAAAGACCTCCTTATTTTATTTTTTAAAAGCCTTTTACATCGCTTTTCCAAAATGCGCCTTAAAAGACCTCTTTGTTTTCTTATGTAATAGGGCCGTATTTTTAAAAACCTATTACAACACATTTTTAGAAGCCTTTTAAAGTGCTGTAAAAGACCTCCTTGTTTTATTTTTTAAAAGCCTTTTACAGAGTGATTTTCCTATAAGCGCTTTAAAAGACCTATTTGTTTTCTTATGTAACATAACTGAATTTTTAGAAGACTTTTATAGCGCTTTTCGAATAAGCACATTAAAGGACCTCTTTGTTTTTTTTTTTTTATGTAACAGAGCTGTATTTTTATAAGCCATTTACAATGCTTGTTGCAAAAACGCTGTAAAAGACCTCATTATTTTATTTTTTTTAAAGCCTTTTACAACACTTTTTCAACAAGTGCTATAAAAGACCTCTTTAACTTAGTATAAACCAAAGCTTTGTGACCTCCTTATTTTTTTTAATGGGTTTTATAGCGTTTATTGACAAAAGCGCTATAAAATTACAAGTTTATGTTCACTCCAGTTCAACTAAAATAACTATACTTTGATTTTTTTTCTTCCAAATAATTAGTTAAATACATATATTTATATATATCAATGCTAAATTACATGATCAACTCATATTGGGATGATCAGTTCAAGTTCAAGAAAAATTCCCAGTACTCAAACAAAACTTTTTCAAGTTCAATATAATCTGAAAATCATTGATGGCAGGTCAAACGTACTGTAAGACCCGTAATTTTAAATTATACCTTATGTATTTTAATGGTTTTTGGTATTGAACTCGGAGGCTTTTAAGCCAAAGTTATTAATATTTTGGAGTTTATATGACCAAAAAGATATTTTGATACCCGATTAGAATTACTCGTCGATAAATAAATGAAATTAACTGCGGTGAATCATTTACGAAGAATTTAATGCGTTTTGGATAAAATGGTAATTTTAATAAATATCTAGTTTTGAGATATTTGTTAATTATAATTAATATATATATATATATATATATATATATATATATATGTTTGTGTGGAGGGAAAAAGGGAGGAGATAGAAAAGAAAGAAAAAGGAAATAGGAGGAAAGGAAATTGGAAGAAAGGAAAACCAAAGGAAAACAGAAAACACATTTTCCTCTCCCTGTCTCGCGCACTCATTCTTCTCCCTTCCTCCATTCTTGCTCGTTTTTGCTTTCTTTTCTTTCCTTTGAGTACTAAATTGATAGTGGGTTATAGAACAAGGATTTCTCAATTTCACTTTTCCTCGTTGATCCGAAAACGAGAAAAACGGTTTAGGGATTTCAAAACCGTCAAACACAAACCTCGCCGTTTCTTCTGGATCCAAGCTTCGTTTCGCGAAGGGATAGAAGGGAATGTTGCTCACCACTACACTACGGTGCTAGTGAGCTAACTTTGGAAGCGACGTCGCGAGCAAAGTTTTTACCGGAATTGATCGTGGTGCCGTAAATCGACGTTAAAGCTAACGTTAAGGTAAGGGCTCCTTCCAAACTTTTAGTTTGCATTTAGGGACTTATCTGTGCTTGTGTGGAAAAGAATTTGATTAGGGTTGGTGTATTGAATTGGGGAAAATGAATTTAATTCATTTATGTATAATTCTGAGTAAATGAAATTTGATGTATTTGAGTGTTATGATTGCGTTGATTTGTGTTCATCGTACTTGGCGTGTTCATACTTGATGTTTGTTGATTGATGTGATTTGGTTTGAATCGTGGATCGAATTTGATAATATGTTTGAGTTCGTTTTGTTTGGAACTTGAAAACCATTAAGTTAAATGAGTATTAAGAATGGGGAATCTCTTAATGTCTCGTTTACTTAATGTGAGTTTGTGAAAATCGTTTAAGTTAACTGGGCGTTAAGAATGGGGAATCTCTTAATGTCTTGGTTACTTAATGTTGTTTTTGAAAATCGTTTCAGTAAATGAGTATTAAGAATGGGGAATCTCTTAATGTCTTGTTTACTTAATGTTTGTTTTTGAAAATCGTTTCAGTAAATGAGTATTAAGAATGGGGAACCTCTTAATGTCTTGTTTACTGAATGTTTTGTTGTGGAAATTGTTTAAGTCAAAAGTATATTAAGAATGGGGAATCTCTTATTATGTCTGTTTGGTTAATGTTTGGCGTGAAAATCGTTTAAGTTAAATGAGTATTAAAAATGGGGAATCTTTTAATATCTTCATTTACTTAACGATTATTGTGAATGGAGTCAGCGTACGCTCATGCATTTTCATGCTTTTTGTAAATCGTGCAGACCCGTGATAGGTGACACCTTGATAAATAGTACTTAGGCCTGTGATAGGCGGTACATTTATGATTTACGTTTTTGTAAATTGTGCAGACCCATGATAGGTGGCACCTTGGTAAATAGTACTTTGGCCCGTGATATACGGTACATTTACTATTTACGGTTTTTTTGTAAATTGTGCAGACCCGTGATAGGTGGCACCTTGGTAAAGAGTACTTTGGTCTGTGATAGGCGGTACATTTACAATTTACGTTCTTTTTAGTAAACCGTGCAGACCCGTGATAGGCAGTACGTTTATGGTTTACGCTTTTTAGTAAATCGTGCAGACCCCTGATAGGTGGCACCGCGGTAATTGGTACTTTGGCCTGCGATAGGCGGTACAATTATGATTTACGGCCCTTCGAGGAGGGTTTTGGTTTGGTATTCCGAGTCCATGCATTTTGGCATATACGCATTGCATTAGGGTGCTTGGCACACGAGTTGTGTTTGATTCAAATTTATGATTGTGATGATATTACTAAGTGCTATGTTTTGGAACATATTGTGTGATAGTGTGTTTGGTTGCAAAACTATTTTGAAACTAATGTTGTTGTGGTGATTGTGTTATAATTGCCAAGTGTGGATGTTTGGGAATTGTGTGATAGCGTGATTGATTGCAAAACCATTTCGAAACTTAAGATGTCGTGGTAATTGTGTTATAATCGCTAAATGTTTTATTTTGGAATTCTGTGTAAGTGTGATTGATTGCAAAATTGTTACGAAACTCAAGATGTTGTGGTGATTGTGCTATAATTGCTAAGTTTGATTGTTTGGAGTTGTGGGTTAGTGTTGATTGATTTCGATACCCTTTGAAAAGCTGAAAAATGTTGAATTTTGTTGTTTTGTGCTGCTGTCTGAGGTGTATTTGAATACAGCAAGCTGTATTCAAATATAGACATGTTGTTTTGCCACTGACTTACTGTGTAGTCGAATACAGACTTGCTGTTTCGCCACTGACTTACTGTGTAGTCGAATACAGACTGTTGTAGTCGAATACAGACATGCTGTTTTGCTGCTGAATGCTGAAATAGCCTTGTATTCGAATACAACAGTATTGTTTTGTTAAAAACTTCATTTTTCAACTTTGTGTATGCATGTTTGGCATATAGAAACCCTTTTAAGGTGTATGCTAAGTTGAAATGTTATTTTGTGCATTTAAAAACTTAAATGTTATGTGTTAACTGTTAATTTCGGTTGGTGACCCTTTACAACTATTGTGGAAATCTGGGATTTGCCCTCAGATGATAGTCAGGATGATCCTACCGGTTCGTACCCTACGGATGGGAATGTGGATGGGAGTGCTTGATTGGAGCTACGTTAGGAGGATCTCATGGGGCGCATGGAGATTACTCAAGGCGTATAGTTTTTTTTTGTTATGTATAGAATGATCAGACTAGGTTGTCACTCAGGACACATATGTCTTTCTTTTGGGCTACCTTTATGTTAAGTTGGAAGGATGTACATGTACTAATGTTGACATCAGGACATGCTTTGGATTTATATTTTGAAAAACTTTTCTGCTGTTTGTAAATTATAATGACTAAATTATTTATCCAAAGGTTTTACCTTATTTATTTCTCTGTTGTATTTTAATTTCTTTTGGAAAAAAAATACACCCTCGCTTTGAAAAACGGGGTGTTACACGTACACTTAAATTACATGAACTCAATATAAAACACTAAAATCAAGCGAAATATAAGCAGAAGATAAGTATAAGTAGAAAATCAAATACAGGTCAAGCTAAATACTAAAATGCTCAATTCTGGCAAATCAAACAATTAAATTACATGAACTCAGTTCAGATTACATGGCTTATATAAAACAATTAAATACATTAAGATGTCCTTCTTTTTTTCCTGGTGGGATTCACATTTGTTTGTCCATTAACGATATGAAATGATGGATTAATCCAAATTCCGTCATCATGATCATCTCTAAGATATAAACCATCATCAGTTGAATTAATTTCATGTGGTTGTGATGTTGCAAAGAAAATATCATTACCAACTTCTTCATCATTATTGTTATCATCACTTATTTTATTGGTCGATAAGACAACGGACCATTTATCATCAGCAGGATCAGTGACATAAAACACTTGTTGAGCTTGGGACGCTAATATAAAAGGCTTATCTTTGTATCCCACCCTATTAAAATCGACAAGCAAGAACCCTAAATAATCAATCCGAACGACATTATTATTATCGACCCACGTGCAACCGAATATGGGAACACGAAACATGTTGTAGTCTAACTCCCATATGTGCTAGATAACCCCAAAATATGATAAATTTGCATATATTGGGTTTTTGTCTTTTGCACTTGAGACATGCATCGCTTCAGCTATGAAAGTGACTCTGCTATTTTGCATAGTAGTTTGATCATCTTGTTCTTTGGTATATAATGTGTAGCCGTTAATTACATAACCGGTGTAAGAAAAGACATGTAAACTGGAACCAATTGCTAGCCACCTCAATCTCTGTGAAATTGATCCGGGGTCTATATCAAACTTTGAGTTTATGTGATTATTTAACCATGTTATAAAACTTTGATTGTGCTCTTGAGTTATCCAATTTTGATTCCTATTCGAGTTCAAACTAGATAACTGATCCATGTGTATTGTAACATATGATTGAACCTCATCATGATTGTGTAGAACATACAATTGTGCCTGCTCCCATTATGTCCTTGATATAGTTATTAGTCTCTTTCCAATTATCCCTTCTCCTGATATTCTTCCCAATTGACGATACATGGGTAGCCCTATGGATTCAACATTGGACAAATATTCAATACAAAATTCAGCAGCTTCTTTGACAATGTATCGTTCAACAATACAATCTTTTGGTCGACTTCTTCTTTTTACGTATCCTTTTAATATTTTCATATATCGTTTTATCGGATTCATCCATCCCATATAAGCTAACCCACAAAGTTGTGTCTCCTTAACAAGATGAACAATAAGGTGAACCATTATATCAAAAAATGAGGATGGGAAATACATTTCAAGCTCACACAAAGTAACAACAATTTCCCTCTGCAATGTCGGTAATTTCTAATGATCGATCACTTTACTACAAATTTCCCTGAAGAAGAAAGATAATATAGTTATGGCTCGTCGAACTTTTTCAGGTAAAATGAAACGTACACCTATTGGTAGAAAATGTTCCATTAGAATATGACAACCATAGGTCTTCAAACCTTTTAACTTGAGGTCTTTCATACAAACTAAATTTTTAATGTTCGAAGAGTATCCTTCTAGAACTTTAACTTCGTGTAGCAATTTACGTAAAACAATTTTTTCCTTTCTAGATAGAGTATGAGCGGCTGGAGGTAGATATGTGTGATTTCCTTTCTTTACGGGACCCAATTCATTTCTTATTCCCATATCGACCAAATCCAATTTTCCATTGATGCCATCTATAGACTTTCTTAGAACATTGAGTAACATACCAATAACACTATCAAATACATTTTTTTTCAATATGCATCACATCGAGGAAATATCTTATATACAATTACTTCCAAAATGGCAATTCAAAGAAAATTGACTTTTTCTTCCTCCCAATTTTGACCAGCTCTCCCACAAAAGGTTTGCCAAATTTATTGGTCAAACCTTTTACTTTTTCAAGTATGTGATATCCAGTCAGTGCTAAAGGAGCTTTATCTTCCTTTGATTTTCCATTGAATGCATTTCTCCATCCACAATACTGATGACTATAAGGTAAAACTACGATGTCCAAGAAATACATTCTTCTTACAATGTTTCATACCGCATCCAATTTGTACTCTCTTTCACATATAGGACATGCACACTGACCTTTAATGCTATATCCTAATAAATTACCATATGTGGGAAAATCATTAACTGTGCCAAATAACATAGCCCTCAAATTGAAATATTCTCTCTTATACCCATCATAAACTTCCAAACCTGTCTTCCACATACTTTTTAAATCTTCAATTAAAGGAGTTAAGTATACGTCAATATCATTCCCTGATTGTTTGGGTCCAGAAATTAACAGAGACATCATCATAAACTTATGCTTCATACATACCCATAGGGGTATGTTATATATCAACAAAATCATAGGCCACGTGTTGTGTGAGATGCTTTGAAGACCATGTGGATTCTTTCCATCAGTAGAAAGTGCAAGTCGTAGATTTTGTTGACTCTATCCTGAATTCAGAATACTCGTGATCAATTTTTGCCTATTGTGGATAATTTGTAGGGTGCCGAAACTTTCCATCTCTAATTCTTTCATTTGTATGCCATGTCAAGTGTTTTGAATCTTCTTCACTATGATAAACACGCCTAAATCTTGGTACTATAGGAAAATATCACACGACTTTTGTTGGAGTAGATTATTTCTTCTTATATCGAGAGACATTGCATTTTAGACACACCTTTAGTAATTCATATTCGCTTCGAAATAAAATGCAATTGTTAGGACACACATGAATTCTTTCATAACTCATGCCAATATAGCAAAACATTCGTTTAGCCTCGTAGGTTTGACTGGGAAGTTCATTATCATCTGGAAACATATCTTTTAAGAGTGTTAATAATTATGTGAAGCTTTTATCAGATCGTCCATTACTTGCTTTTAAGTTGTACAACTTTAATATCGCCGACAATCTTCTGAATTTAGTACAACCATTATATAATAGTTTCTCTACATCCCTCATCAAACTCTCAAACATTTTAGGACAATCATAAAGATCTTCTTCAACCGCTTTTGCAATCTCCTCAACTCTGTCCGGCTCATATGTATTTGTGTCGAAATCAATTGAAGCATATGTCGAACCATTCTCAAAATTAATGTTTCCATTTTTTTTTTCTCACCGTGTCTTATCCAACATGTATATCTTTGATCAATTTCATGCCATACTAAATGTTCTTCCAATTCATCTTCTCTAATGCGTTTTCTAAAACAACTTTTTAAACAAGGACAAACGACTCTATTTGGATCTCTTGCATTCTTCACTGAAAACTCAACAAACTCCTTCACTCCATTTTCATACTCTTTTGACGATCGATTGACAGACACTCATTTTCGGTCCGTTTTATATGACCTATATAAATGCATTTACACAAATAATAAGCTACTGATAACATTAGACCAATATATAGTACACATATCTAATATTGGAAAATGGAAACCAAGGTCTAAGTCTGATTTTAAAACCCAACAAATCAACAAATTTTAAAAAAGAATAGATTTTGAATGATTTATTATGTAACAATTTATTAGTTTTAGTGACAACAACAAATTAATAAATACAATACCCGAGACAACATATCCAAATTTTTTTTAAAGTAGGAGCAATAGATGGACGCACAATATAGGAGAGGAGGGTTCACAGAGTAGAGGAGATGAGGGTTCGTAAATTTGTTTTTATTTATTTAAAGTGAATGATTTTACATCGCTTGTATAATAAGCGCTGTAATAGGTACTTTAATTATGTGAAAGTGCAAGTCTTTTACAACACCTGTATAAGAAGCGCTCTAATATGTGAAAGCGCAAGTCATTTACAACGCTAGTCAAAAAAATACTTTAAAAATTATGTAACATAAGGTGAGAGCGCTATATTTTACAACGCTTGTGTTTAAAGCGCTCTAAAAGCGCTGTAAAATATTATGTGAGAGTGCTTCAGTTTACAACGTTTGTCAAAAAGCGTTGTAAAAACCTGGTAAACATTATGTTCAAGCGCTATGTGACTCTATATGACCCTACAACAACACTTTTCCACAACGCTTGTTAAAAAAATGTTATTGTATCCTCCATTATTTTTAAAATATTATACAACAAAGTATTTAATAAACACTATAAAAGACGCGCTATAAAATTTTATTTTTGACGTAGTGGCATAACATGAATAGAGAGGTTTAATAAATTGGTATGCTATTTTAACTATGTTGCATTTTCCATTTTTATATCTTACTTTATCGTTTAAATTTTAATTTGTGTTTTCATGTTATTTTGTGACATGAAAAGGATATTTAGAACTCATGAGGATTATATTGACCATCACAGGCTTCTGATACATCATTATAATATGAACATGAGTGCAATATGTCTTAATATTTTGTTGAATTATATAATATTTATTTTTTATTTACTTATTTTAGTTTTTTATTTTTTATAAATAATATATTTTAGTTTTTTCATCATACATTAACTCTCTTGAATGTAAACTTTAAAAACTTTTAAATATCATACAATAAAAAATTGTGATACATTAAACCTTTTTTTTTTAATAGAATAAACTTTAAACTATATCACAACTGCACAAATAAAAATTGTTAATGTGCCATTACTCCTCGTAAAAGTTTTTGTCGTGTATTATTATTTT
>JBBPBT010000183.1:7353432-7368501 GCA_037974875.1 Cicer bijugum
GAACTAAACCAATAAATTCGACGTTTATTGATTTGAAATATAGTTTCACGTAATTTTAAAATAGATTGTCTAATACTCAAACTATTTAAATGTATTTTAATAATTATATATATTGTTTTTGTTCATGTAGTTAAGAAATTTGTATTAATAGTGTAAAAATTTGAATTTAATTTGTATATATCGACTATGTAAAATATTTTACACTAACAATTAATCATAACAATCAGATTAATAAAATATTTTTACTTTTATCATAATTAATTTTAAAATCACACTTATGAATATTTGTGTTGTCCTTATGTAAGACCTATAATTTTAAATTATACTTTATGTATTTTAGTGTATTTTGGGTATTGAACTTGGAGGCTTTTTAGCCAAGTTATTAACATTTTGTGAGCTTAAATGCCCAAAACTATATTTTGATGCCCCGATTAATATTGTTCATCGATGAATAAATTAAATTAACTGTCGTGGATCCTTTACAAAGAATTTAATTCTAGAGAATTTCGTTAAAAATATCTCAGACTCCTAAAAATTGCATTTGTCAATTGAGTTACGACGAGAGAAGGTATTTTTTAACAAAAAAAAAAGTGGTTTGGGAAGTTATGGGTGAAATGGTAATTTTAATAAATATCTAGACATTTTGAGATATTTGTTAATTATAATTAATATATATATATATATATAAATATATGTTTGTGTGGAGGGAAAAGAGGAGGAAATAGAAAGAAAAGAAATATAAAGGAAGAAAGGAAAAGAGAAAGAAGGAAAAGAAAACATTTCCATCTCCTTCCTCTCCCTGCCTTGCGTGAACCTCCCTCCCTTCTTCTTCCATTTTCGTTTTCTTTGCTTCCTTTTAGTACCAGAAAAGAAACCCAAGGCTTAGTGGGTAAGAAAACAAGGATTTCTCAGCTTCATACTTCCTCTTTGATTCGAAAACGAAGAAAAACGGTGTTAGGGATTTCAAAACCGTCAATCACAAACCTCCATGTTTCATCTAGATCTAAGCTTCTTTCCGTGAAGAGATAGAAGGGAAAGTTGCTCACTACCACACTACGATGCTAGGGAACCAACTTTGGAAGCGACGTTGCGAGCGGAGATTTTACCGGATTTACTCGCGGTACCGTGATCGCACGTTAAAGCTAACGTGAAGGTAATGGCTCCTTCCAAACTTTTAGTTTGCATTTAGGGACTTATCTGTGGTTGTGTGAAAAAGAATTTGGTTAGGGTTAAAGTGTTGATTTGGGGAAAATGAATCTAAGGCTTTATGGGTAAAATCTTAGAGTTAGGTTTTGGTGATATTGATGAATGTTTCGTGGGAAATGAATTTAACTCATTTGTGTATGATTTTGAGTAAATGAAATTTGATGTGTTTGAGTGGTATGCTATGATGATTTGTGTTCATCGTACTTGACGTGTTCATAATTAATGCTTATGAATTTTGATATGTGTATGGTTGGATTTTGTGGAGAAATGATTTGATGTGTTTTAGTGTGAATTGTGGATTGGATTTGATAATATGTTTGAGTTTGTTTCGTGTGGAATTTGATAAGAATGGGGAATCTCTTAATGTCTTGTTTACTTAAGGTGTGTTTGTGAAAATTGTTTAAGTTAAATGAGTATTAAGAATGGTGAATCTCTTAATGTCTTGTTTACTTAATGTGTGTTTGTGAAAATCGTTTAAGTTAATTGAGTATTAAGAATGAGGAATCTCTTAATATCTTATTTACTTAATGTGTGTTTGTGAAAATCGTTTAAGTTAAATGAGTATTAAGAATGGGGAATCTCTTAATTTCTTATTTACTTAATGTGTGTTTGTGAAAATCGTTTAAGTTAAATGAGTATTAAGAATGGGGAATCTCTTAATGTCTTGTTTACTTAATGTTTGTCGTGAAAACCATTAGAGTTAAACGAGTATTAAAAATGGGGAATCTTTTAAAATCTCTGTTTACTTAATGTTTGTTGTGAAAATCGTTTAAGTCAAATGAGTATTAAGAATGGGAAATCTCTTAATGTCTTGTTTACTTAATGTTCGTTGTGAAAATTGTTAGAGTTAAATGAGTATTAAAAATAGGGAATCTTTTAATATCTGCATTTACTTAACGATTGGCGTGATAGAGTCAGTGTATGCTCATGCATTTCATTTTGGTAAATCGTGCTGACCCGTGATAGGTGGCACCTCGGTAAACAGTACTGACCCGTGATAGGTGGTACATTTACGATTTACGTTTTTGGTAAATTATGTTGACCTGTGATAGGTGGCACCTCGGTAAACAATACTGACCCGTGATAGGTGGAACGTTTACGATTTACGCTTTTTCTTTTAGTAAATCGTGCTAACCCGTGATAGGTGGCACCTCGGTAAACAATACTGACCCGTGATAGGTGGTACATTTACGATTTACGTTTTTTAGTAAATCGTGCTGACCCGTGATAGGTGGCACCTCGGTAATTGGTACTTTGGCCTGCGATAGGCGGTACAATTATGATTTACGACCCTTCGAGGAGGGTTTTGGTTTGGAATTCCGAATCCATGTATTTTGGCATATACGCATTGCATTAGGGTGCTTGGCACACGAGTCGTGTTTGATTCAAGTTTATGGTTGAGTGTTTTGAACTTGAGATGTCATTGTGATTGTGTTGATTTTGCTAAGTGTTACGTTATGAAATTGTGTGTAAGTGTAATTGATTGTAAAACTATTTCAAAACTCAAGTTGTCATGGTAATTGTGTTAAAATAGCTAAGTGTTTTGTATTGATATTGTGTGTAAATGTGATGGATTGTAAAACTATTTCGAAACTCAAGTTGTCGCGATGATTGTGTTGAAATTGCTAAGTGTTATGTTTTGGAGTGGTGTGTGAATGTGATTGAGTTAGTTTATGTATTTTTTTTGAAAAACATGCAGGGAAATCGATTCCCAAATCGATTCTATTAAAAGCTATTCCTCAAAATCAATTTGGCAATCAATTGGATTTATTACAGGAGCTCAGCCATTTTGACAAAATCGATTTGCCAATCGATTTGGCCAGTACAGGAGCTCAGCCATTTTGACAAAATCGATTTGGAAATCGATTGGCTTTAATACAGGGGCTCAGTTATTCATTCAATCGATTTTCTAATCAATTGAATTAAGCCCAGAGTTCAGGTTTCACTAAAAACCTTCAGGAAATTGATTTCCCAATCGATTGGCTTAGTAGAAATTCTTGTTTTGAGTTAGATAATCGATTGCTCAATTGATTTATCAATGTTTTGGTCAGTTATTTATTACTTGATGGATTGAGAACTTTATTTTGATTTCATTTTTATTTGGCAAGTGTTATATGAACTTTTAGCATATGGAAAACCCTTTTAAGGTGCATGCTAAGTTGAAAGGTTATTTTGTGCATTTAAAAACTTAAATGTTATTTGTTAATTGTTAATTTCGGTTGGTGACCCTTTACAACTATTGTGGAAATCTGGGCTTTTCTCTCAGATGAGAGCCAGGACAATCCTACCGGTTCGTACCCTGTGGATGGGAATGTAGATGGGAATGCCTGACTGGAGCTATGTTAGGAGGATCTTTCGGGGCGCGTGGAGATCACTCGGGGCGTATAGTTTTTTTGTTTATAGAATGATCATATTAGGTTGACATGGAAGGAACAAATGTCTTTCTTTTGGATTGCTTTTACTTTAAATTGGAAGACTGTATATGTACTAATATTGTCGGCATGACATGTTATTTTCGATGGATTCCATGTACCGCTTTTTGATGTGTAAACACTTTGGATTCATATTTCGAAAAACTTTTCCGCTGCTTGTAAATTATATTGACTTAAATATTTATCCAAAGGTATTTCATTATTTATTTCTCTGTTTTATTTTAATTTCTTTTAAAAAAAAAAATTCACCCTCGCTTTGAAAATCTTGGTGATACAGCTTACATTGTATCACTTTTTACACTAATAAAACCTAACAATTAAACTCTAAAAAATTTAGTGTTTGAAAAAAAAATTAAATTTTTAAAACTAATTTTTAATTATTAAAAGTATCAACCCAAATTTGATATACTACCTTTCTATAATAAGTTTTAAGAGTTTGATTGTCAATATATATATTTTTTTTAAACTTACATCTTAAATTTTTTTTATACAATACAGTATTATACAAATTTTAAAAAAATTTAGGTTAAAAGCTCTTGCCACTCACCTGGAACTTGTATGGTTTTAATTATGTAATTTATGATAGCAAACCCTTAACTAAGGTTTTGACTATTGATCCCTTTTTTTCAAGATCATGTAACTCATACGAGTGGTGAGTGTTGTGAGATATTTGGATGCCTTGCAACATTATATTTGTTGCTATACTTTTTTCAAAAAAATCATTGTGATTATTATCAATGTTGTTTTGATATATAGTGTTCAATTTTGTTAATCTAATATTTGGAATATTGTTATAAGACATTGGATCCAATCTTAAATTATTGTATTAAGAGATATTGTTATAAGATATTTCTAAGTGTTTTTTTTTTATAGTGTGATAGTCATTGTTATAATCAACTTGTTAGAAGCAACTACTCAAGTTCCAAACCTTTATATTCAAACATGATAGTGGTATTACTATGCATTCAATAATTTGGGGTTGTCAGATTGTGTGGAGAAGACTTAACTGATATAGTCAATGTGGGTGTTCCTCAAAATTTTGGAATTATCGGGCTTTTGGGAAGACTGATTTGAAGGGTTAAGTGTTCTATAATTCAAGTTATTGAATTAGTGGGTTAATCCTTTTGAATGAAGGGACTAGATGAGGTTAAGTTAGTAGTGAACGAGTATGAATTACTTGTGTGACTTTAGTCGTGCACTCCTTAGTTTTGTTATTACTTCTACATCAAGTAAATCATCAAGTCTGATCCGGTTTAATCAAATAATGAAAAAGTTAACAACTTACTCAAATACAATTTAATCACTTCTCGTGTTTGCACTTTCAAGATGCACTGGAAATAAAATTATTTTCACTGAAAAGATTCATATCGATGAGAATGGTTCATATATGATGATGAATGTCTTATATGTGTCGGAGATCATATGCAGTAAAAGAAGGTTGACATGGTTGACCAATACCTTCCCACTTGAGTCGTGAGAGAAATATTTCATGTGTGGGCTCACTCTCCAAGTGCAACCCACCAAATTTTACTAGTATTATTATTGTTATTATTATTAAAGAAAGAAAAGAAGAAAAAAAAAGGGGAATAACATGTTTTAATTGAGCTAGGCCAATGTGAAGAAAAAAAATAAGGGATTTGAAATCCCAAAGTTGAAAACAAAACAATAATAGTGCCACAAGAAATAATAGGGGAAAAAATGGGGTGACAATGCGACAACAAAGAGGAGAGGAAGGAAATTAAGTTTCGGTGGTAATAGGTGTGTAGCAAACTTTCTCTATTTGGTCTACAATTTTAGTAAATTATTTCAACCACTAAGTTTGTTCTTTTGATATACATTCATAGTAATTTTACTTTCCCTAAGAGTTAGTTTGAAATACCCACCTTAGTGGAAGATTGCTTGTTATTTGTTTGATTTCCACTCTTTGGTAATGACTTTTGTTGATTGACGTTCTCTTGTGTTACTAGGAAGACTCTTATGTATTCCTTAATTATTATAGTGAAATATTTTATTGGACTAAGTGTCGTGATTTTTATTCTCTCATTTTGAGGGAAGTTTTCAATTTTAAAAATTATATTTGTCTGATATTTAATTTTCTATCAATTGTTGTTACTTTGTGAAATTATATTTTGTGTTTGACCATTTATTTGCACAAGTGGGGAACAATATTTCACACTATTGAAATAATTATCTCTAATTTTTTCCCAACACGAAGTGGTAGACTACATTATTGGGAGGATAAACGTGAGAGCTTTTAGTAATTTTCATATCCCTTATAGGTGGGGTATGAATTACATCATACACATGATAAAATCAACTATATGAGTGTCATGTCGAGTTGCTTGTATGAGATTGTGGTATAATCTATAGAGCTCCCATGAATATCAGACGTGCAGACGAACTTTTTTCGCAACTCAACATCAACAACGAGAATTGTAGGGGTGAAGTGTGATTTGTAGACCTCTAACATATACCAAGTGTTTTTGGTTCATAAATCGTGTGTCACCAACCCACTATGTGTTGAATCTTATAAGTATAACATCTAGTTCAAAATCCAAAAGATATCATAATGCACTTTCGTTATATATAACCCGGAAAAATTATTTCCTAAATTTTCTAAAATATATTATACTTTTGAAACATGTGAGAGATTGGTGTATATTTTATAATCCTATATGTCAAACCTATTTTAATTAAATTAATTTGATAAATACAATTTTAATTAATTGGTCTACTACTACTGTTGATTTTAGTGTTTTGTAACATTAAACTTCTTACTCCTTGAATTACCTTTAAAGTATATTTCTTTTATATCTTGATTTTCATTAAAAATAAAAAGTTACTTTAGTACTAGCCGTTGGTTAATAAGTCATTTGGAAACTTACATGATATATGTTGAGATTTTATAGTATATATTTTGAGATAGAGAAATCAGAATAAGATACTATATATTGACTATACTAATCTACTATATATCCAACGTAAAACACTTGTCGGATAACAACAACGAGGGCCAAAGCCCTTGCAAAATTGCTTTTTGACTTGAAAAAAACGCAACATTTTCTAAGCCCAAATCCCAAAAAACGTCGTGGAGCTGAGATGTCGCAAATTACCTAGGGCTGGGGTCCTACAAAAGATAGTGTCGTTGTATGATTCTCATGGCTTAGACCTTCGCATATAACAAAGAGTGCCAGGGTCCCTTGGTTTGTAACTTGAAAATAGGACGTGTGGTGACATATTGAAGGCTTAACCCCTCTATAATCAATGTCCACTCATATTTTTTTCTCATTTATATAAATTCATGCGGGACTCCAAAATCTTTTAGGAGAAGATTCAAATCAACCTTTCTGGAAACAGAAATTCTTTGCATGATTCTCAACCCTTTTAGGAGAAAAAGTTAGAAACAAAATCAAAGAAGTCTTTGGGATAAACCAAATTCCATATAATCAATTAACTTATGGGGAATTGGTTAGTTTCACACAAAAAGAAGGATTAAAAATCTGTCAAGATTTAAAACTATAAAAATAAAATGGGAGATGAAAAAAACAAGGCAAGAACTAGGGTCTTTTTGCAAATAATTTGAACTTCCCACAACGACTATTTCAAAAGACTGTGGAGGATCTTCAAAAACTTATAAAACAATCCCACAGAAAGTTTTCCCCAAAACCAAGCAACCAAAATTTTTATAAATCTAAACTTTACAAGCAAAGAAAGCCTTTTGAAAGAAAGTTCAAACCCCAAACTTCAAAACAAATAACCTGTTATAAATGTGGCCAAACAAGACACATTTCAAGATGTCGCAAAAGGAATAAAAAACTTAATGAATTAAAAATTGATGAACAAATGATTCAAAAAATGAGGCAATACTTTGAGAAACCTCAGAAGAAGAAGAAGAAGAAACACTAACAAATTCTGATATAGGAACATCATAAAATGATAAACCTTTACAGTTTGATGAATTAGGGACCTCAGAATCCCATAGTAACTCATAATCTAGTTCAAAATCAATTAATGTTTTAACAAAAGATAAGGAATTAATTCTTGATATAATAAAGCAAGTTGAAGATACAAAACTTCAAAAGGAAATGATAGGTAAATTGTTGAATTCTTTTGAGATAAAACAAAGTCAACCTTCCACATCTTCATTCAAAATTGCTTCCTAACACCACCTATGATTTAACAAAAATCTTAGGAGCAAAAACAAGATTACAAATCCCCGCTACAATCCAATCTCTTCAAGAGGAAATTAAAATCATAAAACAAGAGATAAAGACTCTTAAACAAAAACAAGAAAATGATTCAAATATTCTTCAAAATCTTCTTTCCCAAGTTCAGAATCAAAGTTCTTTTGAAACAGAACAGGAAGAAGAAGACGAAGATGAAGAAAACAAAATCACAAACTAAGAAGAAATATCAGAAGATTTATTATTTGCTTAAGAGCAATAACAACAAGAAAATATTTAATCAAAACCACTTTGGTTTTTTCTGAAGATTTCAAAATTGAGACAGTTGCACTTTTTGATACAGGAGCAGACCTAAACTGCTTAAAAAGTTGCATTGTACCAAATAAATTTTTACAAATATCTAATGAAAAACTTGTTGTAGCTAACAACTCCAACATGATTATCAAAAACAAAATTGAAGCTTCTATTAAAAATGGTAAAGTTTTAATCAAAACTCCTTTTATTTTATTTGAAAATATAAATCATACTGTCATTTAGGGACCCCTTTCATTAATATGATAACTCTCTATTCTGTAAATTATGATAGCATTTCCTGCAGAACAAAAGAAAACAAAATTGTTTTCCTTTTCATTTAAAAACCCAGGACATATAATTTATACCTTTTGAAAGTTTGTTCCGCTTACAAAAGTGAATTAAATTGTTTAGTTCAAGGAAAAGAAAAACATTTATGTTTTCTAAAACAAGATGTTTCATATCTCAGAATTGGAGAACAATTGCAAAAGAGTTTCATAAAATACAAAATTTCATATCTCCAAAAAAGAATTGAAGATGAAATTTGTTCGGATGTGTCGAATGCTTTTTTGGGATAAAAAACCACATATGGTAGATTTACCATATGAAAATGATTTTTCTGACAAACAAATCCAAACAAAATCTAGACCCATTCAAATGAATTATAAACTTGAAGAACATTGTTAAAATAAAGATCCAAGATTTAGAACAAAAGGGTCTAATAACAAAATCTAGATCTCCCTGGAGTTGTGCAGCCTTCTATGTAAATAAAAATTATGAAATAGAAAGAGGTACACCTAGGTTAATAATAAATTAAAAACCTTTAAATAAAACATTAAAATGGATTCGATATCTGCTTCCAAATAAAGAAGAACTTTTACAAAAACTTCATTCTGCATTTGCATTTTCAAAATTTAACATGAAATCAAGGTTTTGGCAAATTCAGATTGATCCTAAAGTTCTGTAAAAAACTGCATTAGTCAATAGGAGTGGACAATATGCCCTTTGGATTAAAAAATGCTGCTTTAGAATTTCAAAGATTCATGATTGAAATTTTTAATCCATTTTCAAACTTTTGTATTGTCTATATTGATGACGTTTTACTGTTTTTTTTAAACTATTGAACAACATTTCAAACACCTTAAAACATTTTTTATGATCGTTATGAAAAATGGATTGGTTGTTTGAAAATCCAAAGTTTCTCTTTTTCAATCAAAAATTCGTTTTCTAGGACATTATATCTCCCAGGGTACCATCACCCCTATTGAAATATCCTTAACATTCGCTGATAAATTCCCTGACAAAATTCATGATAAAACACAATTTTAAAGGTTCTTAGGAAGTTTGAACTGTGTTAAATTTCTATCCTAACATTAATAGAATAGCAAAATCTCTCCATGATAGGTTAAAGACAAACCTTGTCGCATACCAGAATAGTTCAACTAATCATAAAACAAGTTAAAGAAATACCTTACCTACATCTAGTTGACCCATCAGCACAAAAAATTGTTGAAAGAGATGCATCAATAATAGGATATGGGGGTATTCTTAAACAAAAAACCAATGATTTAAAATGCATTGTGTAGTTTACATCTGCACACTGGAATGATTGTCAAAAGAACTACTCTACCATTAAAAAATAAATTCTTTCAATTGTAATGTGCATTACAAAATTTCAAAGTGATTTACTCAATCAAATATTTTTACTTCATATTGATTGTAAGTTTGCAAAAGAAGTTTTACAAAAAGATGTTCAAAACACTGCGTCAAAACAAATTTTGGCCAGATGGAAAGCAATCGTTAGTATTTTGACTTGGAAATTGAATTTATTCAAAGAGATCAAAACTCAATTCCAGATTTTCTAACTAGAGAATTTCTCTAAGATAGGACTTCAGTGATGCCTAGAAATTCCAAAAGAACTGAGGTCCAAAAGGACCAACCACAAGAAAACCCAAAACCCATTTCTTCTGCAAAACCCATCAGATCTTGGGCCCAAGCCGTTGAAGAAGATGAAGCCCAAAACCAAAGCCAACAAGTTTCATAACCTCAAAACATTGAAGCACTACAAGCTTCAATAGCAAAAGAAAAGCTTTGTTTACAAAAAATCACAAAGCTCCAAAAAGAAATTGAATGTCTCTCCATGGGACTGCCATTTCCTTACCCTAAAAAGAAGGGAGAGTCTTCATCTTCAAAAACACCTTCTCAAAATATTATTTCAAAACCTTCATAAGAGGGATCATCTTGTAAAATCATCTCAAAATTCACACAAGAAGAATTTTCAAAAATTGTTATCAAACAAAATGAATTATCAAAACCCCAACCATATTTCAAAGCTTTTCCAAGATGACTGGTTTTTCGAACCATGGGATTTATCAAAACCCCAACCATATTATATGTCTGTTCTTGAATTAATTGTAACAATTCATGACAATCCCAAATAAGGCCCAGTTGGCCATTTAACTACAAAAATCCACAAAATAATCTCACCTTTAAAATGGGGAACAAACCTTCATACACCAAAATATTTCCCTCTTGATTTCAAAACAACAATAACCCATTGCAGACTTTCAACAACTGGGACTACCAACAGGCCTGGTACAATGTTTTCCTCATCCAAATTCATAAATTTAGTCACACTTGGCTATTTTCCTTCAATCTGATTATCGAACCCTAAAAATCCCTGGTTTGCCCATTGGTGGAAACTTTATGACTCCATTCCAGATATCCTAAAACCGGAAGTCCAAGAGAGTTTCAGTCTATACAAAACTCATTATAAACCCACAGATAGAGAACTCATTTTCACCCTTTAATGCTTTTCTCAACCAAATTCTTTTTACCATGGTTACTAGCCTGGTACTTTCAATTTGAGCAAAACGAGGCCCAAACCATTCTCGTTAGGAGATTCAAAGTCAGATGGTGGACAAAATTCTCTATTCCACCAAGTATCAAAATACAAGTTGTGTCCAGATACAAAAACAAGGATCAAAGAAACCAGACCCAATGGCAACCCAATTCTTGGCCCAAAAATTATTTGACCAAACTCAATTAGCAGCAACAAAAACTGAAGAAGAATACATCGAAATCATGGCCCAACTTCTCAAAAATTAGGCTCAATCCTCAAAAGCTTCCTCAAGTAGGAAGCTTCATAAACTTCCATTAATTTGGGTGACGACTGTTTCGATATTTTATTGTCCATCAAGTAAAACCAAGACAATGGTCCAGCCCATATTTGCCCAACAAAAAATTAAAGATTTTGTAATTCTAAAACCAGCATAGTCCATCTTGTAATGGGCCTAACCCATATTTGTTTTACTGTAGATTTTGCTATGTATTTTTTATAAAAAAAATGTAAAGAAAAAGGAATCTTTTCTTTTAAGAAAAATGCAAAAACAAAAGCAGATCTGGTCTACCACCACTGAAAGTAGAAAGAATCTTTTCTTTTCGTCCACTATAAGTCATCACCAAAGTAAGGATAGCCTGACTATAAAAGGAGGGCTCCCTTCACCTTCAAGGGCAGAGTTTTTGGGGGAGCGAAAACAAAAAGTATTCTCTCAAAATCTTGAGTGTAATCTCCAACATTTTTCAAAATCTGTAATGCAAAAATCTGTAAGAGTGTTTGCATGTTTACATTCTAAAAATTATGTATGCTCTGCATTAGCAGCTTAGGCTGATCTGGTGAATCAAAAAGTTACCCTCTGAACCACGGATGATATATATATATATATATATATATATATATATATATATATATATATTTAAATTATATTTTAAATTCATATTAAAATAATTATATAATTTAATTATATACATTTATTTTGGTATATATTAAATTATATATATAATTAAATAATTTAATTTTAATTATATTTATAATTAAATTATATTATTTAACATAATAAATAATATTAAATTTATATAAATTTGACTCATTTTCATTAGTATAATTTTTTATATCTTTATTTTCATTAAAAAAAATTAACATATTCATTCAAAATAAATACAAATAAAAATTCACATTAACATGTATTCAAAAAATGCAGATATATTCAAGAAAAGATTGAGTTAAATAGGTGGCTTCCCAATAGAACCTCTAGTATTGGACCAACATTATCTCATATTTTCTTTGCTAATGATTGTTTGCTTTTTACGAGTACTAAAACTTCTCAAGTTATGCTAGTCCATGAAGTTCTTCAAGCCTTTTGCCAATCCTCTGGTATGAAGATTAATATTCATAAGTTCATGTTCCTCCCCTCTAAGAACTTGTCTAGGAAAAAAGTGGCTAAGTTTGACGGTATGATTACTTTCCAATATATTTAAAATATTGAAAAGTATCTTGGTTTTCCTTTGCTTTCTTAGTAGGGTTATAAATTCAAATTTTTCTTATATCATTGATAAGACTAATTCTCCACTAGCAAGATGTAAAGAAGACTTCTAAGTAGGTCTTGTAGGGTAACACTTGCTAAATTTGTTCTTAGCGCTATGCCTATTTATTATATGCACCATTTGTGACTTCAAGAAGGAAAATGCGATAAAATTGATTCTTGCATCATACAATTCATATGGAGGGGTAAATGCCATTGGATTAATTGGAATACAATCACTCAACCATCTATTAGAGGCGATCTTGGCATTAGTCAAGCTAGATCAGTAAATGTTGCTATGTTAAGCAATCATGTTTGAGAACTTATTCATAATTTTGAAAAGCTTTCGGTTCAATTATTAACTGTTGAGGTAAAAATATTTTTTTAATATGTCTTAATGACAACAAACTTTATGATATACATGTGTAAATTTTATGAATGATGATCTACTAATGATTGCACTTGAGTTTTATTTAAGGAACATGAATTGCATAAGTAGACAAGCAAGAAGCCATTCACATCAAGAACTGCATAAGTATCTACGCAATACTAAAATAATCTCAAAAGGAATATATCATATATCAATCATTCAAAAGAATACTATTCCATTTTTAAGATAACATCTTCATGAAAAAAGTGTCTAATGCATTCATACTTATACTAAAGTATCTCAGTGATACTTGATGGACAAGACACAATATGAGCAACACCAAGAGAAATTGTAGGAAGTATTGCTTCAAATAAATAATGATGGACAAACATTCACCAGAATGTTCTGGTTAATATATTAGAACAATTGACAATAATAATCTTTTTGGAATGGCATGCAATAAATTAGTTATCATTTCGCTTTCAATCTTTCTAACATTGAATGAGGAATTAAAAAAAAACATGCACAATGTCATGTAGATTGTAGATTGATCTCTAGATTTATCAAAATCATTTTGGTTTATCAAATGATCATTCTGGTTTATCAAAAGATCATTATGGTTTATAAAAAGATCATTCCAATTTATTAAATTATCGTTTTGGTTATTCAAAAGATCATTCTGGTTTATTAAAAGATCATTCTAGTTTATCAAGATCATTCAGGTTTATTAAAAGATCATTATGGTTTATCAATATCATTGTGGTTTATCAAATGATCATTCTACTTTATCAAATCATTTTTATTTTTTCAAGATCGTTATGGTTAGTTCATTTTAATGATATGAGTAAACTGAATCATTTCCTATAGTTCAAATCTTATGATAAACGAATATCAAGACTACTAAAAATACTAATAAAACCCAAAAGTCTAGATAAATGCCCAAAAAGCAAACATCATCAAGATCAATAACCAGATCAATCTCTAAATTGATGAGATATGAGCAACGACAACAAGGTATATTGTTGCTGCACTTTTTATAGAAAACTCAACATGCTTATGAGACAAAGGACTAACACTTCACAACCATTCATTCACTCATCCACGTTTTACATACAAGACAAAACCAATAACGTTATGGTTTTACAAATGAAAATTCTGGTTATTCTCTTTTAAAGACAATTAAAACGTATTATTTTCCACAGTCAAAATCACAAATTAAAGAGCATCAAGACTGGTCAAATTAGTGGTCAAGCTTAGAACTTGAGCTGAAGGCCCAAATGATGAGAAGAGCCTCCAAATTAATGACCAAATCAATCTCCAAATTGATGAGTTGTGAGCAAGGATGCAAGTTCATTGTGCTTACATTATTATGTAGAAAGCTCTGAATAAATTTGATTTAGAACATTACCAATTGACATTTCACAGTTCATTCAGTCACTCATTCACGTTTTCCATCAGACTCAAAAGCAAGAACATTATGCATTTGTCATGAACGTTTTGGACAACAATATAAACATGTATTTAACTGTTTTAAAACATATCTGACACTTGAGATTTGTATTAAACGACTATATTCAGTTTAAACTGAATATTCAAAGTCTTTTATCATCTATAAATTGAAGATCAATCGGAAGATTAAGGCAAGAGTTCAACTCTCTTTACTATATTTGTGGATCTTTATTTATCCCAAACAAGTGTTGAGAAGTTTCAAGATCCCAAACACTTTTATCATACACATCATTTGTAACACAAGTCTATCTTTTATGTTAGATTAAGTGTGTTTGTATAAATCCTTTCTAGTTTGAAAGGTGAGTGTCAAAATCCTTTATATGGCGAAAGATGAAGATGGCAATTGATCAAGGTGTGATCAAGAGAAAATGTATGAAGGAGAACATTCAAGTTCTAAAATACAATGTGAATATATCATCAGTGTACATTTCTAATAAATCAACTTTATGAGATAAAGAAACAAAAGGAGGAGCTACATACTAAGAATGATGAATATGTTAAAATCATTCAAGATTTGTTGCAGTCTCATTTAAAAATGATTGAACAACAAAATATTTCAATGAGATAACCATAAAAACTCATCTTCTAAAATATTTTGTAAATAAGGAAGAAAGTACCTCTCTAAAAATAGAAGTTCATGAATTGAAAAATAATTTAAGCAACTTGATAAAAATCAATGAAACTTTTCAAGAGAACATGATATCTGAAAAGAAAAA
>JBBPBT010000183.1:7384555-7401882 GCA_037974875.1 Cicer bijugum
ACATTCAAAAATTTTAGAGTCTAAAAACTTATTTAACTCATAAATATAATTAATCCTTATTGTTATTGTTATGCGACTCAAGATCTAAAAATAATACTTGGTTGAAAGAGAGTTACTCATAAAAACTGTATCCCTAAACTGAATGCTAAATCTCTTAGCATAGTTTGATTACAATCAATCAATTGGACTTCTAAAGAACTAATAAGAAACAAATTTACTGCACAATAATCACTGCCTAACTAATTAACTAATTGTTAGAATCACATGATCATACAATTGAAGATGAATCTCATATTAAAAATAAGTTTGAGAATTTGATATAAAAGAAAATTTCTTAGAAAATTTCATATTGATGATTAAAAAAATACATGAAATGCTCTATGCAGACTTAACAAACTAACTACCTCTTACCAACTTCATTATCTCTAATATAAAAATATCTACTCTTAACATTAATTCCAATTTTTTGAACACTGCTTCAAACTGAAAAATCTCTAACTCACCGATATATACTTTCTCTACATAGACTCAATTTACACACGTTTTCTTGATGAGTAAGGAAGTTCTTCATTCAATACCTTTTGAAATTCTTTTGGAACCAATCCAGTCTGCAATTTTCAAAATTTAAACAATTTAGAAATCATTAAAAATACTTCAAACAAGATGGAAAATAAATAAGGCAAATATTATTTACCCACATTTAGAAACCAATAGCTGAGATTTTGCAGCTGGTATGATTTTAAATTGCAGTATCCTTTACGCTGTAAACCTTTACATTGTGGACAAAGCTGCCCATGTGACCTAAATTGCGATTACAATGTCGTTTCAAAGACCTCAAAATCTTCAAAACTTTACATGTTTGTGGGGAGAACTCAATGCATCATTCTATCCATACCGACACAAATGACTTGTCTTCAAAGGTTGAAGTCTAGGTCATCAGTTATCATGTGATTATTCAATTGCAAAGAGAAGTTGCCTATTTGGCCGAGATTTCTGCAACTACTTTATACCATAAATCAAGTGGCCCAAATTCTGTATCTAAGAACTTGAAGAACTTGATTAACCGATAGATGAAAAATCCCATAAATATGCAAACATTTAGGTCCACTTTCATCATTTGATAGTAACCCTTGAATTAGATTTGCCTCTTCGTTTTTCAGCTTGAAAAGCTTAAGAATCTCATTAATACAAGGGAAAAATGCATGTGGGCGAGCACAATAAGGCTTGAAAATAAATATCAAAGCTTGCATATCAGCTTCAAATTGATTGAGACCAATCTTAGAGATCCGAGTCTCGCTTCTGAAAATGCTGCATGAAATGTAATGATCTAGCCCTTCGGCAACGCTTCTCCATAAATCTAAGAAATCTTTTCTGTTGAGATTTATCTTCACAATATAGAGCCAACTTTTTAAAGCATCTAAAGCTTCAACGAAATAATTGGAGACAACTAAATCAATCGCCTCTCTTGCAACAACTAGATTTGTATAACCTGGATCTTCCTCAAAATTATCTTTGTTTTGAACATAATCCAAAGAAAGTATTTCAAATTGCCGAAGAATAACTGCAATAATTTCCACGAGCCAGTTGGTTTCCATTTCAGTCAAGCTTCTTATTTCTTCATCGAAAAAGCAGTCATTATCCATTGTATTATCTTGTGCCGGCTTGCTAGAATCATTTTCCACAATTTTCATCTCCAAAAAATCAACACCATCAGTCCATTCTTGCAGTTTAACCCAAATATACCTGGCAGCATTTATTAACCTGCACGCTCTAACTATGGTAACATCATCAGAATTTTGAGGAGATAATTCAATTGACTTGAACCGCAAAAGCAATATCTTAAAGAAATACCAGATGAATCTTCCTGCTGCAGATCTAATAAATTGTGCACGTGATAAAATGGACGGCATCGTTTGGCAGCGGTCAATCAGTTTCCAAATAATTTGAAGGAACAACTCTGCAATAGGTGGAGCTTTGTGATCTTCTATAGTAGATAACAAATGTTCCTCATCGGCATCAATCCCAAATTTACATTTGCTAGAAACTACCCATGTTTTCTCCTCTTTCAGCTCTGTATTAAGTGTCGCCCACGCATTTTTGAATTCTAATTTTGCCCAGATCTTCAGCCAATCATGCCTATCACAGAATATTGATAAAACAGACATACCTCTTGATGGCCCATCAAAATTTTCGGACTCTGTCAAGAAACAAGTATTTAGATTGACAAGAGATTGCATTTTTTTGTCAAAAGCAATGATGAGGTCTATGAGGTGAAGCCATGAAGATAAGACATCGGTTTTCAAATGCTTTACTTTGTATTTTTCAGCAAGCAAAGAGAAAACTTTCTTTTCTAGAAAGCCAGAAAGCATTTGAACCATCGCAAAGACCCACGCCTCCTTTGCACTACAACTGATAAGCCTTGCCTTATCAATAAGAGGCTGCAAAACATCGTCTACTCCTGCAATAAAATCTCGGGTTACTTTATATGCCAGAGTAAACATATATTCTGGCTGCTCAGTCCATTTGCCAAAATGATATTCCATCCTCGATGCAATAGGAGACACTACTTCGTTAATAGCCCAAAGCCATAAATTCTGCTTCTCTCTTTTTGCAAGATTATTATTAAGCTTCCTATCTTCCCTTTTATCTTGTAGATGCTGTAAAGCACAAAGAGCTATAAAACTTTGAGAATAATTTCTTTTTTTATCTTCTTGCATTAGAACTAGTGGATTAGTGAGTCCTGTGATTTGTTCACTTCCATTTTCTGACAGCAGCAGTTTTGGTGGCCACCCAAGAGAGGCAAGAAGAGCTCGATGATCTGCAAAAATTTGTGGCCGAAGAGCAGCTAAGATTTTATCTACTCTAACGTCGACAGACCTCAGAAGACACTGCCATTGAGAATGGAATTTCACAACAGTGACCAATACTTCTTCAATGTCATTCATGGCTTTTATGGCCTGAAGCATCTTGTCATGCTTTCTTGCAGTATCCTGCACAACGATGCATAACATAAAATTCCATGATCAGTAGTTAATTCATCGTTCCAAAACACGTTTATCAACAAACTGAAAATGAGAATAATATTTACATCAGAAATTGATGAAGTTGAGAGCTTTGATGAAAACATATTGCCCGTTTGACAAGCCATGACAAAGAGTGTAGCATCTTCAAGATCTCCAACCAAAGCTTCCAACTGTATTGCACTGTCTGAGACAAAAAAAAAAAAAAGTAGTAACTAATGAAATAATTGCATTGCATTTTTTTTACACAAAGTGGACTACAATCACCAAGCATGGAACGGTGGTGTCATTTGCAGATCGCAGAAAATAAAAGTGTTTTTCAAATCCTGCTATGCTATAGTGCTATAACGTCGCAATAGCAGTTATTTGACAACACTTTCTACTAAATAAACGAAGTAATAGCAATTTGTTCAATTTCAGCTATGCTACAGCGCTGTAGCGCCTCTATAGTGGCTATTTGATAACACTGACATGGATTATTGAAAACATGAAAAATTTATTTCTAACAATCAAACACATCGAAGGAAACAATCTACTGTCATCTAATTTTGCAAGAATTTCAAAGAAATCTAAAGTGAAAAATAAAATGAACGTCATTATTTCATCAAGTGATTGTTCAATGGAAACTATGATATGGACACACGTTGAATCCAATCAACAATTTAGTTCCTGAAATTGTAATGGTCAATCTTTGATCCTTAAAAATTAACAAAATTTCAAAACAACTCCTCAAATAAAGACTAATGTGATCAAAATTTTCAATCACAATGACTAATTTTGAAATATTAATAACTTCATGAGCTAAGCTAATAACTATGAATCACAAACACTAGACACATGTAATAAGGTTTAATTGCACTTTTGGTTCCCTATTTTATCAAACTCTCGACCTCCTATTTTAAAATCGAACTTTTTGGCCCCTCAATTATCACATTTGTTGCAGTTTTTGTTCCAGTCTAGAATGGTAATTTCTAACCCCCAAAATGGTTATTTATGGTCCCAAGTATAAATTTGAAGAGAAATTACAACTTCTAGGACAAAAAATTACCACTTTTTCGATTAAAAATCACCATTTTTAGACTAAAATTAATGGGCTAGGACCGAAATTGCCACAAATAGGATAATTGAGCTACCAAAAAGTTTGATTTTAAAATAGAGGGACTATTTGCTTTATATGTGATAAAATAGGAAGCCAAAAATGCAACTAAATCAAAGTTAAAGCCATTAAATGTAATCACATGAGCCATTGAAGCGTCCAACATGTGTCAGACACACATTAATAGTGTCCTGCAATTTGAACTTGAAGATTAAAAAGAAAAAAACTCACGAAGATAATTCCGAATAGACTCAACTCGGTTCAATTCCTTGGCCAATCGCGGAAGCTCCTCACTTAAAACCCACCGAAACTTCTTCGAACCAATTCCATCTAAAGAAAAAAAATATATACAACAAAAATATATAATTTCCAAATATGAAGAATCAACAAAAAAAAAACTGCATTACTATTATTAAAATAAAAACAAAAAGTAGAAATAGAAATGAGTTATGATGGTACGGACGTGGAGAGGTGAGGAGGGAGAGATTTTGGAGGGAGAGAGTGAGTTGATGGAAGGAGGAATTGGCTTTGAAGGAGCGAGAAATCCATGAAACGGTGCGTTTAGTGAGGCGGTTAAGAAGATAAGAGTTAAGTTGAGAGCACTGTTTAGTGAGTGAAGAAGAGAGGAGAAGTTGTGTGGATTCGATAATGAGATCTTCTTGGGTACTCAAGTGTTGATTCAGAAACCCTATTATTTCAATTTGTTGTGTGATTTTTGGTAAGGGAATAAGAGGTGGTAGTGATGAAGAGGACTCCATTGTGTGTAACTGATTTTTGATAAAGGAGTTTTGAAATTTGAACATTCAAGTCATAATGGGTATGTATGTATTGGGACTTAGTGGAGACGGTTTCGGATCAATTCATCCGGATTGGCTCAGTGCGTATGTTTCGAAATTTATTAATACTTAAACTGTTAACTGTTGATGTTACTTGTTATTATAGATAGAAAAAAGTTTTAAATATACTTTTATTTTTTGTGATTATAATTTTTTTATTTTATTTTAGTTCTTGTAATTATAAAACATAAAAATAGTTTTATTTTAAAATAATTATTTTATATAAATTCTGTTAAAATTGTAATATTTTTAATTTAAATATAATTAAAATATGATTTTTTAATATAAAAATAAACTTTAATATAATTAAATTATATTATTTTTTAATTTAAAATTAATTCTAAATATTTCAGTTAAGCAAATCATAAACTGCGAATGTTTTCTTCTTCATCAACTATATGTTATAAACTCACTGTAAAAAAAATTGTTATAAACTCATGCCAATTATAAATTTTTATCTACTGTCATCAGCTATCATATATACTGTCAACTAATTTTTGGTCGAACATATCCACAATCTCATAATTTCAATGTCACATGGGTAAAATGAAAATAAAGTTTCATACAAAATTTCAACTGTATGTCAATTAATTAATCAAACTAATAGAAAAAGATCTCAAGAAATTACAGAAAATAATCACTATTAGAAATATTTTCCAATAAGACGAGTTCACGATTTAGTGTTTTTCAAGGAAAGAAGACTAAAATGTTTAAGAATTAATTTTATGTTAAAAAAGTTATAATTTAATTATATTAAAGGTTTATTTTTAGATTAAAAAGTATTATGTTTTAATTATATTTAGGTTTAACAGTGTTAAAGTTTTTATAATAGACTTTGGACGGAATGATTATTTTAAAATGAAATTATACTTACAGAAATGTGAATCAAACAAAAAACTTACGGCGATCAAAATCAAATAATATTATAATTGCAAGAATCAAAAGACATATTTAAATTTAGGCTTAATTGCATTTTTGGTCCCCTTATTATAGGTGAAAATTGAAAGTAGTTCCCCATTTTGTTTGTCCCCAGTTTTAATCTCTCAAACAGAATTTAAGTCCAAATCATGATGAATTGTCATTTTTTAATGACGTGTCAATAAAAAGGTGACGTGGCAGAGGCTTACGTGGAATAAACTCATTATTTTATTATTTTTGATTAAAAAATATAATTTATATTTTTAAAAATCATTATTATAATTGTGAGAATATTTTTAAAAATACAATTTAATTGTTAAAATTAACTTAAAAGAAAAAACACCTAAAATCAAGAATCCTAAACAAATCAAAATCAAAAGCAATTCATGAACCCTAAAATCATTCTAAACCCTAAAATCATGAACCCTAAACAGAAATCGTGAAATCGTAAAATGAAATCGTTAACTCGGTTTCCTCGGCATGGAAGGAGCTGCTGGTCTGCAATTGATGGATGTAAAAGACAGCAGCGACAATGTTGATGGGATAATGAGAGACTCCAATGTCAAGGATGTGAATGGTCTGCGAATTGTTTGGCTCTTCAGCTAGAACTTGAAGGATGGAGGCATTTGCTATGTTATTAGGAAAGGAAAACCAAGGGCTAACCTCATAGAATTTCAGTAATGACTTTTGAAAGAATCGTGGTTCTGTAGATGCAAAAGTTATATCCCCTGATGAGGTAGACGATGAAGAGGAAGATAGATGGTGTGTTAGTGCTCGGAGACCATGCGCTGCGAGCCAGTGGTTGGCATCACCAGTAGTTGAGGCCAGCTCATGGAGAACATATAAGAGATGTTGGACATGATTCGGATTTCCATCGGCTATGGCTGCAACACAAGGATTGAGCAACTGCTCAGCCCACCTACCATCCTTGTTGTTTCCACTGTTACAATTACTTCCATTGGCCTTAGCTTCACCTTTCTTGTTTCCACCTAGTTTTCTAACCACTGTCCCTTCAAGAGTTGCATCTCCATTATCAACTTCATTCATCGGATGACTCTTGATTCTCTTGTTATTTTGGTTGTGTGATTGTTTCTTTAGAATGATTTTAGGGTTCATGAATTGCTTTTGATTTTGATTTGTTTAGGATTTTTGATTTTAGGTGTTTTTTCTTTTAACTTAATTTTAACAATTAAATTGTATTTTTAAAAATATTCTCACAATTATAATAATGATTTTTAAAAATATAAATTATATTTTTTAATCAGAAATAATAAAATAATGAGTTTATTCCACGTAAGTGTCTGCCACGTCACCTTTTTTATTGACACATCATTAAAAAAATCACAACTCATCATGATTTGGACTCAAATTCTGTTTGGGGAGACTAAAACTGGGGACAAACAAAATGGAGAGACTACTTTCAATTTTCACCTATAATAGGGGGACCAAAAGTGCAATTAAGCCTTAAATTTAAAAAATGTTACTTGTTACTAATTAAATTGTTAATTACTAATGTTACTTGTTATTACAAATAAAAATAATCTCACTTGTTACTAATTAAATTGTTAATTATTAATGTTATTATAGATAAAAGGCTAAACTTAGATTAATTTTAAAGTCTATTTAAAAGTAAGAGAAGAAGAGAAGAGAAGTTACTTGTTACTTACTTGGATGGTTTGATTTAATGGTAAAATATAGGTATTGGATGCGACAAATTCTAAGTGATCAATGAATTCCAAAGTCTTCCCTATTTTAGATTGCACTATCATTTCTTCATTTTAAAGTTTTTTAATAAAAAAACAATGCTACTTATTACTTTCTTTATTTTTACAAAGAAAGTCAATAGTTCAACGAGACAAAAATTAACAAGAAACTAATAAGCAGGAAAAATTCCTACAACATGAGTAAAATGCAATTGATTAATTTGCGGAGGATATATCAAAAATAAAATCCAAAGGTCACCACAATGAAATCCCTACTATGAGTTAGCTTTAGACCCTCTAACACTCCCTATAATTCTGCCACAAAAACACTTCAAGAACTTAGATATTTCGAAAAACCACAAATCCAATTACCATCAAGACTTTGAATTAACCCTCCACAACCAATCTTCAAACCACATTTACTTGCTCGATAAGTATTTAACTTCACTTAATCCAAGAGGAGAGATAACTAATAAACATGAAATTACATAGATAACGTGTAACACCCTAAATTATAAATGCACAATTTAGTCTTATCAATCACAAATAGTAAATCAAACTACTACTCATGAATGCATGATATAATACACACTAAGATACACATTATCATTTAGTACATGTTTGGATTGACAAAATTATAGAGCTACATAAATTTTAACAAAAACTACTCTCGAAAGATTAAATAAAATTACGGTGAATTTTTCACCAGTTCAAACATACACTTATTACTTAGATGGGTTTGTTGAAAAATTGCAGTTTGTGTATGTTTGAGAGTTTTGTCTCTTCGGTTCTAAATTGGACCATAATTTTCACTTTAAGGCTTATCAATTTTCTTCTTCTTCTTCTCATTGATATTCATATTCTATAATTTTTCATACTTACAATTATTTGCACGTTAAGTTTCAATATCATTTCAATTGGTGAACTTCATAATTCTTGTTATATTATTAAACATTTTAAATTGTATCGATATTTTAGCACAATTGAAGGCTTTAATTTTGACGTCCAGAGATCGTTTTGGTGAGTAAATCCAAACATAATTTTCTTTCTATTTATTTATGTTTTCATGTCTTAGTTATGACCACCCTAACTCCAATTCGTTGTGATTTTTGTAATTGTGTCCAAATATAGGTAGTTTCGACATAGACGGGGTATCATTAACTTATCATAGATATTGTTGCATGTTGGGGACGTGTTAAGAAATCTTAAACATATATTATAATACATCTCAATATCATTATGTTGTTAGTGTGTTTTTGTTCAATGAGAAAAAGTAATGTCGGGACATGTCGATTGTGTTGGTTATCTGAGTGGAGGTACTCTCAAATGCTCACAAAAGCATGACTATACTGCTAAAAATCTATTAGTAGCATTGTTGCTTATACGTTTGCTTTCATTAAGGCAGGGCAATATTATGTGCTCAACGTGATAATTAAAGTAAAGTTATAGTTTTAGTAGTGGTCAAGTTCCCACGACTTCACTTGAGATGAGTAGTTAACAATGCTAATGGTCATTTTGTGACACTTACGAGTACATTGAATGAGAGTCATGTTGTGGCTAGCCATTTATCACTTAGAATGACTAACTATGGAACTTAAGATTGTTTTGTGTTGACTATTTGTTAGGAACTAATTGCTCTGTGTTATATGATTATTTATGATATGTGACTATTGTTAAGTTTGGTTGATTAACATTTGAAAATGTGATTGGTATAAAATGTTATCACCCTAGGATAGACGATTCAACTCAACTAATGGTTGTCTGTGCATAAGTGAGGCGAGAGATGAAAATATTTTGAAATGATTATGGTTAATAGCATGGCCATTTGCTAAGGTTCTGTTTGTTTTAATTGAAAATATTAAAAAAAAAAAAGTTATACCAACAGTCAATGTATTTATGACCCTTGAGTGGTGTAACACCCAATACAAGTTCTATAATAATAAAAAAAGTTATTAAAGTAAACGACAAGATCATACTAGCAATAGAGAATGTCATGACTTATGAAATGAATAAATTGTGAGTGGCTCATAAAATAGTATTGTGTAAGACCCTTAATTTTAAATTCTAATTTATGTATTCTGGGAGAATTTTGTGTTGAATTTCTTAGGCATTTTAACCAATTTTATGGTATTTGTGAATTAAATGCCAAAAATATTATTTTAAAGAGCCGATTAAAATTATTCGTCGATGAATAATTTTATTTAATTACGGTAAATCTTTTGTTGAAGAAGAAATTTCTGAGATACAACATTTTTCAGAAAAATTCATCTGTCCATTGAATTATGGCGAGATTAGATATTTTAAAAAAAAAAAAGTAGATTGTGATGTGATGCGATGTAACAAGCGTAATGATGATTTTTATAAAAATATCTAGATATTAATATTTGTTTAGATATTTATTATTATTATTATTATTATTATTAGTTTAAGTATATATATATATATATATATATATATATATATATATATATATATTAGAAAGCAAGGAAACAGAGAGAAACAGAAAAAGCGATTCTTTCTTCTTCCTCCATCTCTGTTTCAAAATTTGAGTTATTTTCAAAATTCACAAACACAAAAACCTTCACTTTTTTCCTAGATCTAAGCTTCGTTTCGAGAAGTGACAGAAGAGAAAGTTGCTCATTGCCACGCTGCGGTCCTAGTGAGTTAGTTTTCGATGCGATATCATGAACTTAAATTTTACCAGAATTAATTACGATACCGTAATCGCATGTTAGAGCTATCGTTAAGGTAAGGGCTCCTTCCAAACTTTTAGTTTGCATTTAGGACATTATTTGTGATTTTCTGGAAAAGAAATTTGATGTATTTGAGGTGTGATTTTGTGAAAAATTAATTTAATGTGATTGTGTGTAATTTAGTAGAATTTAAGTTTGAGGTGTGGTTTATGGTGATTCAAGTTTGGTGTGATTTATATGTTCATAATTATTATTATGAATTTTTAAGATGTTATTTATTTGTGGATTTTGTAGAAAAATGAATTGATAAAATTTGGTGGTTTATGTGTAAAAATATGGAGTTTTGAAATTGGGTAAGTTAGGTTTGAATGGTTGAAATTTAATTGAGGTGTTATATGTGTGTTGTGGAATTGAATTGATTGTTGTTGGTGTGAATTGGCGGTAATTAAATTTGATGAGTTTGAGTTACGTAATGAGTTATTTTCAAATGAATGAGTTTGAACTGAAGTTGAAATTTTACGAAAAATTTAGAGTTGTTAAAGTTGTGAAAAAGTTCAAATTTTAACTAAGTTAAAGAGTTTGAGCAAAAAGACAGATTGAAATTAAAAATGATTAGAGTTTAAAATGTTACTCTTTTAATTACTCTTTGATTGAGTTGAAAAAGAAAAAAAGTTTATAGTATTTTATTAACTCAAATATTTCGGTGCCTTAATAGTCGAGTATGTTAATGATAAATTTGGACAATATTTGTTTTAAGTAAATAATATAGATTATTTAATTTTAAGAGTTTGGTGTCTGAGAAATATTTAATTTTAGGAATTTTGTTGTGTGTGGATTAGTTTTATTGTGAACAAATCGTTATAAATATTTATGTTTATGTAGTTAGCTCCTTGAGTCTCGAAAAGGAATCGAGGTCGTTGGCACTGAGTTAGTGGTGGGAAGAACTCTGATATATTAATGTTGTTGTGGTGATTTATGGTTGAAAATTTTAGAGATTGAATATGGTGATTAATGTTTGAAAATTTTGGTAATTCATGTTAGGTGAAGTTGATGTATTCATAATTAATATTATGAATTTATGAGATGAAATTTATGTATGACTTGGTGGAAAATCAATTTAGTTCAATTTAGGTGTGGATGGAATTTGGAGATGTGATTTATGTGTGGTTGTGGAAATTTAAATTGGTGTGAATAAATATGTTTGAGTATGCTTTGTGTTGTATTTGAAAAATCATTAGTGTTAAATGAGTATTAAAATGGGGAATCTTTTAATAGCTGCATTTACTTAATGATTATGGTGAAAAGAGTTAGAGTATGCTCATGCATTTCATAGTACATGGTGACCGCGATGGGGCCATGGTGATAGTGGTAACCGTGATGGGCCACGGAATGATGCCATGTTAATTGTTGGTTCATCTTATTCTTGTGGGGATTGTCGCATTGTGCTGATCTGTGAAAGATTGCACTCTAGAATGTGCTGATCTGTGAGCGATTGCACTCTAGAAAATTGTGCTGGTCTGTGAGCGACTGCACTCTTGTATGTTGTGCTGGTCTATGAGAGACTGCACGCTAGTAAATCGTGCTGATCCATGAGATATTGCACCTCGGTAATTAGTATTGGTCTGTGAGAGGCTGTACAATTATGATTTACGCCACTCGAGGAGGGTTTTGGTTTGAAATTCTGGAATCATACATTTTGGCATATACGCATTGCATTACAGTGCTCGGCACGCGAGTCATGTTTGTTATACTTTGACGATTGTATTTACATATTCGGTTGTTGTTGTGATTTGTTGTAATTGCTTTGAGGTGTGAAGTTGGGTTGATTAGGTTTTGATGTATTTATGTTTTCATAATTGATTTAATGAATATTCGATGTGTGAAATTTGAGATGTGAATTTGTGGAAATTAATTTGGTGTTAATTATGTGTTCATAATTGATAATATTAATGTTTGAAGTGTTGATTGATTCAGAGTCATTTTAGAATTGAAAATTTGCATTTTCTCAATTGTATTCGGCTACGACAATGCAGTTTGTCAAAACTTCATTTTTCAACGTTGTTTATGCTTTTTTGGACATATGAGAACCCTTTTGAGGAGTATGCTAAGACGAAAGGTTCTTTTAAGCATTTGAAAATATAAGAATTTTGCTATGTGATATTTGTTAATTTCGGTTGGTGACCTTTACAATTATTATGGAAATCTGGGCTTTGCCCTCATATGAGAAACAGTATCATCCTACCGGTTAGTACCCTGGAGATGGGAAAGTAGTTAGTCATACCTGAGTGAAGCTGTGTCAGGAGGATCTTGCGGGGCGCGTGGAGATCACTTGGGTTGTGTAGTTTTTGTAGCTTTATCAGATTAGGTGGTTGTATAAGGACTAGATGTCTTTCTTTTGTGATTTTATTTATTTCATTTTGGAATATTGTATCCATGCTTAAACTGTTTGATGTCTTTTCTTTTGATGGATCCATGTTCCACTTTTTGATGTGACGTGGGAAAAGTTAAAATTCTTGGGGCAGTACTTTTGTACAGGTCTGCCGAGAATACCCATGGGGTATGAGCTATGATCGATAAGCCTCATAACCCCGGTGTATTTTGATATTTGAATACTTTGAATTTTTATTTCAAAAAATTATTCCGCTTCTTGTAAATATTTGTTGACTTTGTCGTTATGTTACGAGTTAAATATTTATCCAAAAGTATTTTCATTGTTTTATTTCTTTGTTTAAAAAAAAAATACACACACGCTGTAAAAAAATCGGGGTGTTACATTGTGGTATCAGAGCTTTGGTTTGGATTTCTTTGGGATTGTGGAGTTTTGGTTATAGATTGTAGGTCAACTTGTAGGTTGAGAGTTGTTATGTGATCATGCGTCAGGGTAATTGGTCTGAGTTGTCAGATCAGGGGTAGTTATTATGTATTAATGTTGGTTTTTGAGGAAACAATGCATCCAAGAAGGGATTACGCTACAAGAGTCAACATCAACGGGGATGATCAAGTGACTGAAGCTATGAACAACATGGTTGCTTCTGTTGCTGCACAAACTGATGCAAGGACTCTGCATGATCTGGAGAAGAGGGAAAGAGAGATATGTGTTGTTGAGTCAAGGGGACTGGAAGATTTTCGTCGTTACCATCCTCCAAAGTTCAAGGGTGATGAGAACCTAGAAAAAGTTGATCAGTGGATTCAAGAAGTGGAAAAGATCTTCGAGATGACGGATTGTTAGGCGAAGTTGAAGCGAATCATGACAGCATGGAATTTATGAAGTGGTTCCAAGGACAAAGAAGCTATGTATTGGTGTTAACTCGAAGATAATGAGTATGGATGGATTAATATTAGACTAATAAGGGATTTCAAGTAAAGATCTAAGTGGAGAACTTTTGTTAAGAAAAGTATTAGATGTTTTCCTGGTAGGTTTCAGGATGAGACTGGATGAAGTTTGATAATTGCCAAAGAGGTGTGAACACCATGGAATTATTGAGAAGACATGGATTCCATTTGAAATAGCATTGGGTGCTTAGGTGTCAATGAAAGAGACTTGAATTGAAGTTAAGGGGCATTGCACATTAGAAGTAAATACTCATTTGGTTAGATAAAATACGCTTTGAGGAATAATCGATACCTTGAGGGATAAAGTCAAGCATTCGAGTTAAACTAGAATCGCAACTTGAATTATTAAGTATGAATCTCATGATGAGTATAGGAGTGAGACTATATATTTTGTTGATAAGTGACAAATGTCTTTGTGGTTTAGGAGATAGTAAGTATGGATAGTGATTTTGGGATGAAACTATAGATGCGTAAGTGTGAATTTTGAGTGATGTTCGGAAAAACATAAGGAGTTAAGCCTTGATGTATTCAACCCTATGTTACCATTAAGTGGAATTTGAAGTATCGAGTACGAGAATACTTCGACATTGTAGTGATGTAAGTTTTGAGAGTCTATTAAAGGATGAAAATTACTAGGAGAATGTTAATATTTTGATAGGATAGAGGGATTCATCAAGATCTGATTTGGGACCCTAAGACGGTTGATCTTCAAGTTGATGGTTTAAAATCCACAAGGTTATGGATGAGAGTGTTTGAAGATTTCATAAAAATGTTGTGTTATGAATGTAAGTGTTTTAATTAGTGAGATTACTAATACAGTTAGAGTCAATGATGAATACGACCTCGTATTGTATCTTGAGATGAATGGATAGAATTAGACGGTGTGATGACAATTTGGAGCTTGTCCAATCCAATCTATAGTGATTTAGAGGTTCGGTATGACATAAGGGATAGATGGCAACAATGTGCTTATAGAGGAACAATGGCTTATGTGGGCAATTTGACCTACACTTTTAGGTGTTCAGGCATAAACGATGTCCATTAGATGAGTTTCGTTAGAGTGATTCAACATTTACCTTACATGTCATTTGGGAAGCTCAAAGGAAATTCATCATGTTTCTTTATGTACTTACTTTTACCAAACATGGGGATTGACTTGGTGGTGTCAAAGTACACCATGAGGCCATCCTTGTATTGTTGAAATATCATTTGTTAGTTGTATCTTTTGATTATCCTTTATTACATGTGGTACCCTTTTGAAACCCACAAGGCATTCGACCTTGTGCCATTATGTTAAGATGTGGATATTTTACCATGCTTCCATTTTTTTATTGTTTTTCTTATATTATTTATGTTTTAATATTTAATATGAGTATTCATTTGGGTTTCATCGAATAAGACTTGAGTCGTCTTATTACAATGATTACAAAAGGGTTTGAAAACAAAAATGGGTGTAAAATCTAAAGGTTGTCCTTTGATTTTCTTAACAAGTTAGCAAATTTAGTTTTACATATTAGGTTTGAATCACCGAATTCCTAATGTATAATACTAATTTGTCTCTCAAGTTACTATAGGAGTAATGTCTTTCTTTAAATTTCTCTCTTGAGCATTTGAAAAAGAAGTTGTATGAATCGACAACCTTCTTGTAGAATTTTCTAGGGTGATTGATGTTGATAAACAAAGAGTCTATTTTTGTCAAATATTCAATATCCAAGAAGGTCATATCAAGTTGTTGTTGATATACTAAGAAAAGATATAACTTTTTGTGTGATGGTAAGACTAATTGAAAATTTGTAGTTGTTCATACTAATTTCTTTAGTAGAATAGCTTTTGAGAATCATTCATACTAATATCGACAAAGACAAATTATACTAAGATCATAAGGCTTTACAATGATTTGCATCTTTTATTGAAGGAAATATGGAGGCTTTATGTGGTCTATGGGAGCTTAATGTGTGAACGGGGGCATGTGTGAGATGTAGAGGTAGATAAAAAGGGGAAAATGCTAAGAAGGGGGTTGGTATAAGGTTTGATGAAAACAAATGGAAAATGAAAAATATAAAGATAAAGGGAAAGAAAAAGTAAGAGAATAAGCAATGGTGACAATATTGTAGTAAGTTTAGTGATGAGAGGTAAGTATGGGGTTAGCTTGGCGAATAGGTTAGGTAGTGAAGGAGATGGAGGATTGTTTAGAGTGGTAGGGAGAAAAGAAAGGTTGGTTTGAGAAGTTAGGTAGAATAGAAAAACATTGACATCATAGAAAATGATTTTACATTTTTGATGTGTCATGACAAACCACTTCTCCCCTTGTGGAAAAGGAACAATATTATGAAGTTGGAAATAATTTATTAAATCCTATATAAATTCAAGTTTTTAACTCTCGTTAAGATGATATAATTTATGCACTTAGTTGATTTACAACAAAATCTAGTAACTCTTCACATAGAGAATTTACATTTTTGTTAATCTTGTTCAAATATTTTTTTTGAATATTTTCCATTCAATTTGAACTTGTATTTTTCTTTTCTCTCATTATGATATTGGATTTAGCCAATAATTTTATTTGTTTATTTCTTCATGGAATTTCATTAGAACGGTCTTATATGGACTTTTGTCAAGATATTATTGTGGTTCAAATTTTTGTCTAACCAACAATAATCTTTTAACGTGTGGATGTTCGTCAACATCATTATTTGATTTGAAGTTCCTTTTATAGAGCTTGAGAAAGCAAACATTTAGAGATAACTGTTGCAATTGTAGTCATTAATGATATAGACTTTGTAATACTAGAGTTGCAGGACTAGAGCTATATTACAAGTTGTCGTTGTACGATTAATTGATTCAAATTCTTTATTAGAGAGATTTGTCTTTAGAGTTTAGACTTGTACTACGTAGAAATACTTATACTATTTCTATCATTGGATCTTTCACTTGTTTCAACTAACATCATCACCAAATACAAATGTTAGTGTAGACATGCACTTGACTTCTTTGAACCAACTAACTTCTTTTTCTTTCAATATCCTTTAGAGCGTGATGTCATCAAATAATAATAGCCAAACGATTTATTATCAAATGAGCTTAACTCTTTCTATGACTATTTTACTAAATGTATTCTCTATTCTCTACAACTTAAGAGAATGTTAGAGGATAAACTATTATCTTATTATGTATTGTTTTGTTATCATCAAAACACAAAAAGTAATGGTTGTATTTGAACCATCTTGGTTCCAACAACTCTACATAAATATTTATCATACATGGAACAAATATTGTTAACCAAAAATCAATTAGTTAAAAGAGAAATATATATTTCATTAGTAGTGTGTCACTTAAATATTTTCTAGATCAAAATTTAAAGAAAATTACAATACATTGATTATATTTACCATTCACATCTGCACGAGACAAATATTTGTCACTAGTCAATTAATTAAAAGATAGTTTTCCACAAATAAATTAGTTAAAGAGAAATACGTATTTCATATGTAGTGTATTTCTTAAATATCTTCAAAAAAAATTTTGAAGAAAAATAATAGTACAATAATTATAATTTACTATATAAATCATACATAAAGACACATATTTATTATTAATTAATTAGTTAAAATAAACATATGTATTTCATTAGTATTGTGTCTCTTCAATATCTTCTAGATAAAACTTTGAAGAAAAATAGAATCCAATAGTTATACTAATAATTTATCATATAAACTCTACACAAGACA
>JBBPBT010000183.1:7407538-7460996 GCA_037974875.1 Cicer bijugum
TTAATAGTAAATTAAGTTGAACCAATAGATTAAGGTGGATAATTGATTTTGACAATTAGGAGAACAAGAAAATGAAAATATGTTTTTTAGAAGAAAAAAAAAATGATTTAAGTTTTTTCTTTATAAAATGGGTCATCCCGATGTCTAGAGAATTGGTTCGCTTTTAACTAATTTTTAAATTGAACTAGAAATAATATATTATTTTCGGTACATAAACTACTTCCAGAAATCTTTTTTCAACTTTTCCAGTACAAAAGTCTCTTTCCAAAATCTTTTTCCAACGTTTTTGGTAGTACCAGAAAACTTAATTTAACTTCTCTAGAAATCATATACATACCGAGAAACTTGGTTTATTTCCTCTAGTCACCGGAAATCTTGAACCTCAAGTTCTTTGGAAGTTTTATTTGTTTACTTTTATTTAATTAATTATGATTCTATAACCAATTATGATTTATTTCTTTTTGTTTTTCATTTTTTAGTGGGCGAACGAGGAAGAGATGACAAAATTATACGAATTACATGTGACACTGATACTTCTACATCATCCATGATGAATTCTTCAGATAGAATTCGACCGACAACTTCAAGGAGAAGAAGACAAGTGATAATTGAAGACGATGATGAGGGAGAACATGATCATCGATTTATCTCAGATGTGATTATCCATTAGCAGAAGGATCCTCCTATAATGCATGAGGAGGATGAGGTACATGGGCAGGTGGAGATACATTAGCAAGTGGAGGTACATGAGCAGGAGGAGGCTGCACCTGCTCGTGAGGAAGAACATATGGAGGAGGGCCATGATGTAGCTCAGGACCTAGTGAGTTCACATGCTATCCTAGAGGACCATATGATTTTTCCGTTTTTACACGATATCGTCATCTTCAACTAGACTACGATTTGGTCAGGTATGTTAAATTAATTATTATTTATAGTGCATTAAAAATATTTAAATTTATTATTATTTTTTTATTCTATATTTAAATTTAATGTCATATATTTTTTTTTGTATACAAGAGCAACCATTGTTGAAAATTGTTGTGCATGGAAAAAATGCAATAATTTACCCCGTTGGTACTCCTGCGATCCATATAGAACTGGGTGAATTTATCAGAATTGAACCCACTACAACGAGGTAGTTTGAGGATGATCGACAACAACTTGATTTATGCGTTTGCGGAAATATGACATTTTGAGATATCATCATTTCACATGCCATTTGGTGAAATGACAATTATTTTGGATGATGTTGCCTATCTTCTGGGGTTGCCTATCAGGGGTTAGTTCTATAGTCCACCTGATGTAGATAGAGTAATGACATGTAATCTTGCCATGACTTTATTAGGAGTGACCGCGGAAGAGATATGCGAGGAGACCAAAAAGACTAGAGGTGCACACTACAAACTGGATTGATTGAAAGATGTCTTCAGAAGGATTTGACTGTGCTGCTAAGGCATATCTGTTGAGTTTAGTAGGGAGTACTATTTGCACTTATAAGAGTCGTACTCTAGTTGATGCGAAATATCTTCCTTTATTTAAACATTTAGACGGTACATATAAATACACATGGGGTACTGCTGCACTCGTAGTCCTTTATGACTACCCTAATATGCATGCTGTTATGAAACCAAATAGCTAGGTGGATATATGTCGTTGCTTCAAGTATTAAATATTTATTTTTAATTATTAAATATTATGTTAATTATTTTTAATTTTAATTTTTTGTATATCATTTATTTATTTATTTTTATGTTTAATTTTTTAATTATTATTTATTGTTAATTATTAATTTTTTATTATCATTAATATATTTATTTTTATTTGCATCAATGTTGGATTTACGAGTATTTTCCAAATATTTGTAATAGAGGTAACCAGGGTACCGACGTGAAAATGCTTTGCCTGAATGAATATATGATGTTACAAACAAGGCAATCACAAGGTCATAGTGTACATATGTATGATTGACACACTGACATCTGCGGATGTCATATGGAGACCATAGGAGGATCATATAAATGTCATTCCCTTTGATGATATCGTGCTTTACACTGGTCACCTTCGGTTATGCAGCACAATAGTGAAATATCTGCTATAGAGGTGTTTGAGACAATTTGATTATATTCAATATATTCCATCACCGTCACCTTTAGATCTTTCTAAATTATTTGATGTAGATGTAGAATGGTTGGAATATGTGACCCCTGTCACTGAGATATTTCACAAGATCCGTCTAGCTACATATCCATCTGAGTGTTACAGGAGATATTTGGAGTGGCTCTATTAGATGTTTTATCCACTGCTAGTGCAATCAAATGGTGTACCCAAGGTCCCACATTACAGTGTCTCGACCACTGTTGCAAATACTTGTAGTTCACAGTTGCCACCTATCCTACAACAGATCGACGATCTTATGCATCAGGGATTGAATGAACATGAAGCTAATCTGAATGATGAGTTGTATATTCACTTTCATAAAGTTTTGTATTTCTCGCGTAGTCACACTAGTTAGTAGTAACTTTTATAAACATTGTGCTTGTGAACATCTATTATAAACAGTTTATGTTAGTTTGTTTTCATATCAATCTATTTTTAGCATTAATGTTATGTCGTTTACTTTATATTGTTTGTGATGAAATATAAGCAAAATAAAATAAATAAACAAGATAAAATCGAGTGAAAATAAACTAAAATTGATTAATAACAAGTTATTTTGTAACTACTGTTTTAAAGCATTAAGTTTCATCTAATGACATTGCATCTACGAGTACCCTAGGTGGATTTGTGTAACACGTGGCAAACAACCTAATAAATAACCCAGTGTTGTAGACGCCTATTGCCCAAGAAGTTGCTTCATTGATGCGATATTGCTTCCAACATGATGCAATGTCCATCTTTAATTGCAAAATAAGATCATTTGATTATTTTAAAAATTCATTTGATTATTTAAAATAATTAATACATAAGAAAATAAGATAATTTTACCGAAACCCAGTGATTTCTATCAACAAAACCAATACATATCATACAATCATTTTTTGTCGATCATGAATGTGAACCCCTCATAGGAAAGAAAGTCATTGAAAACGTCTGATCAAATGTGACGAGAATAATATTATATGTTGTCACTATCACGTAACCCATATCAAGTGTGGACATCTATTTATCTATGGGTTGAAGACCTAGGCCTGATATCTTTAACAAATCTCTTACTTTTCTAATGCGTTATAGGAACAGTCTATCATATGGAGTTATAGGAGAAGAAATCTCGTGGTCTAAACTATTGCGGACCAAAGACCAAGACTCTTCACTGTATCTGAGCAATAATGCAATAGCACGAAAATCATAGTTTCCATCCGCTATCATATCAAATATGTCAACAATGTATGGCTAAATAACATTAGGAAATTGTCTCTAGAACAAATGTTTTGAAGACTGAGATGATTGAGATGGTTGTTTCTTTGATTGAGAGGCTTGTCTCTTCTTTGATGATTGAGATGGTTGGGAATCAGGATCTTCATAATATGTTGCATTAACATGCTCAAATTAAGAAGGTCTCGATATACATCATATCCATCCGACTTCTTACCCATACTCTTCTTCACTTGTCCTTTGATTTTGACTTTTTCAGGTGGTGGACACATTGAACTTGTAGTTGGAAAAGCAAGTTCATGCACCTTAGTCTTCAACACTCGCTTTCCTATATCATCAAGTGATCGAAAGTGTTTTCATAAGACATTCATCTCAATAGACATATCCAACTCTGATCCATCTTCTGTGTCATGAGAGAGCACCCACATACATATTTGTCAGTACTCACCCACTCAACTTTCTCGTATTCTTCAGCCACATGTCTTCGATCCTATTGCGTCCGGTTTGTCCGCGAAAAAAAGAGTCGCCACCAATTTTATTTTTTATTAAAGGAAAAATTGGGTAAAACCTAAAATAATATTTTTGAACCAAAAATTTGAATTCGGGAGTCGATTACGAGTAGGGAAGTATTACCACCCTACAACGTCCGTTAAAACGGTTACCTTATAATTAATTATATACAAACTATTTATTTATTTATTTACTTAATTTTTTTTTACCCCAAAAGAATAATAAAAAAGTAGATTATTTACATTAATAAAAGAAGAAAAAATATTTGTTTTATTAATTTGATTTGACAAGGGAAAAACCTTGCTTCTACGTATCCCCTGGTGCAATAGGGAAATCAAAACACACGTAGTTCTTGGGTATAAAATATTTGTGTGTTGATCGATTTTATTATTATTTTTATTTATGTACGTATTAAAAAAAAATAAAAATGTAATAATAATAATAATGATAAATATAATAATAATAATATTTGTTTGTTTTAACGTAAAAAACAAATTAATTTTTTAAGAAATTTTTTTTCGTAACGTGGTGGTTTGTGAACGAGAAAAATGGACACGACGATGAAATAATCTGTTAAATGATTTGCTCGTACGTTGTCGGTTCTGTCGCGACACCAAGACCACCGACGATTGAAAGTAAATAATATGGTGTAGCGAGCGAGGATGAATTTCATCCGGCGACAACAACCATTAATTCTAATCTTAAGGGTAAAAACATTAATCCGTTATAATTTTTTTTATTTGATAAAGACGTATTATGAATTTTTTTATTAAACTACAATATGATAAAATTTGTTTTCTTGATCTATAGACATCAACTAGTTATATTTTTTATTATTTTATATTACAAAGAAGACAATTTTTAGGATTAAATGATTTAAAAAAATAAAATGAAAGCTTAATATATGAGTTTATTTTTATAAAAAAAATAGAAAGAGAAAAAATATATAAATTAAAAAAAAAGATGTAAAAACAAAAAAAACTAATAAGCAGACTAGAGAAAAAAATAAGAAAATGGTACCTTACTAGACTGATTACTTCAAGATCAGATCCTCTCCTTCGCTTTTGCTAACTAATCTCTGTATTTTTTTTTAACTAATCTCTCTATTTTTTTTTTGTGCTCTTAGTTTGTGTTTCCAATTCTGCTTCCCCTTTTTGCCCTCTTGTGGCAGACTATTTATAGACTTTTGGGTGTAGATTGCAAAAGACAAGAGAATAATTGTCAATTAATTACCATTAATCTATTTTTTCCGGTTTTCTTTTCTTTTAATTGGCCACAATTATACCGATTCTTATTGCCATTGATTCACTTATTCAGTTTCTTTTCTATTCAATTGATCACCATTATTATGATTTTTATGACTATCAATCAATTTCTTTTCTGTTTTTTTTTTATTTATTTTGATCATCATTGCATCAATTTTTATGACAATCAATTCATTTCTTTTCAGTTTCCTTTATTTTTATTACTTATTTTTTTTTTTATATTTTAGAAAAGAATCTGAACAAGAATTAGAGGCAAACAAGAACCGAAAACGCTTGTGATTGTTTAAAGCTTATATCCCTAATTATTTATTTTTATTTTTTATATTTCTTCAGATATATTTATATATTTATTATTATTGTCATTATTATTATTATTATTATTATTTCCTTTTTTAAAAAAGTAAAAAATAAATAAAAATCGGACAAAATTAGGTGTCAACAGTTGCCCCTCTTTACTTAGAATTTACTTGAGAATCAAAGTAAAGATAAGTAAAGATAACAACTCAAATTTTGTTCGAAAAAATAATTTTTTGGAAGAATGCGAGTCGTTTTCCCGACTTTAACATGCGGGTCGTTTTCTCGGCTTCGGATGCGAGTCATTTTCCCAGTTTCAACATGTGGGTCGTTATCTCGACTTCGGATGTGAGTCGTTTTCCCAGTTTCATTTTGTGGGTTTTTTTCTCGGCTTCAGGTGCGAGTCGTTTTCCCGGCTTCAACGTGTGGGTCGTTTTCTCGACTTCGGGTGCGAGTCGTTTTCCCGACTTCAACATGCGGGTCGTTTTCTCAGCTTCGGGTGCGAGTCATTTTCCCGGCTTCAACATGCGGGTCGTTTTCTCGGCTTCGGGTGTGAGTCGTTTTCCCGGCTTCAACATGCGGGTCGTTTTCTCGGCTTTGTGTGCGAGTCGTTTTCCTAGCTTCAACATGCATGTCGTTTTCTCGACTTTAAATTTATAAAATATCATGAATGAATGAATGAATGAATGAATGAATGAATGAATGAATGAATATGTCAGTTTTTATTAATATTTTTATTGGAGACGACCATTCAAATCTTGAATGAGAAAAAACACTTATACAATTTTTTTTTTGAACTTGATATCTTTGATGTCTCTTTCGCCCTCTTCTCTTTTTTCTTTTTCTTTCTTTCTTTCTCTTTTTTTTTTTAAATAATTATTGTTGTGATCCTAAGTTGGATCTTATGTTGTTGTTTTGTATTGTAAACAACTTTTATTCTCGTGTTCTAGTCTGATCTATATTGTTGATCATGACCTTTTGAGTATATATTTTTTTCTTCTTCTCCCAAGTTGCCCTTTCAGAATTTGAACTTAGCCGATATTTATCATATATTTTTTTGTACCATAATGTTCGCCTAGGTTGTCCTTTTAGACTTTCAACTATCGGGTATTTTTTTTTTTTAAATATGTTGCTTTTTTATGACGCCTGAGGTTAAGGGATGATTAAATTTTGTCTATCCATATTCTTGAGGATCAAGACCCTACCTGAGAAAACTTTCTTTAAGACGTATGGACCCTCATAGTTAGGACCATTTTTCACAATAATCCTTTTGAATGGGTAAGATCTTTTTTATCACCAGGTCTCCTTCCCAAAATTCTTGATGACGTATTTTTTTTTTGTACGCTCTTTTCAATCCTTTTCGCCAACCTTTTTTCTTCAATTAAATTCAATTGATCGAAATAGGTGTGTATCCATTCTGATTCCTCTAGTTTGACTTTCATTAATACTCTCAGCAAAGGGGATTTCTACTTCAACAGGCAGCACAACCTCCATCCCACATACTAGGCAAAAAGGGGTTGCCCCAATTGAAGTGCATATTGAGGTACGATACTCGTATAGTGCAAACGACAACATCTCATGTCAATCTTTGTATGTTACAACTATTTTCTGAATAACCTTTTTTTTTTTTATGTTTTTATGTTACAATCTTCGTTCTACACAACCGTTTGATATTTTTTTCGTAAAAGTTTAAAGATCGATTCACATGTGGCAGTTAGTTGTGATATAAATCTTGAAATATAATTTAGTCTCCCAAAAAAATCGTGAATCTCTCTCTCTGTACTTTGGGGAGATATTTCCAAAACGGCTCGAACTTTATATGGGCCGACCTCTATTCTTTTTTGACTATCCAAAAATTGTAACACTTTATCCAACCATATGTCTAAAGTGCATTTGAAGGGGTTAAGTTTTAGCTTGAACTTTTGGAATCTTTCAAAGAGTTTCTTTAGATCAATCACATGTTTTTCTTTTGTTTGTGACTTAGCAATCATGTCATCTACATAAACTCATATCTCTTTATATGTCAAGTCATAAAATCAAGTTACCATAGCTCTTTGGTAGGTTGCCCTAACATTCTTTCGGCTGCCATCTTGATTTGATTGTATCCCGAGCAACGATCCTTAAAGGAGAAAAAGTGAATGGTGAGCCATATTGTCATCCAAAATATCAATGTGAGGTAACGAAAAATCATCTTTAGGATTGACTTTGTTAAGGTCCCTATAGTCGACACACATTCGAACTTTGTCATCCTTTTTTCAGCACCGGTACAATATTGGCTATCCATTGGGGATAATTTGCCACAACGAGGAACCCAACGCCAATTTTTTACTTCTTCCTTTATTTTTAATGACATATCGGGCTTTATTCTCCTTAATTCTTGTTTGACCGAAGAAAAATTGGGTTTTAAGGGAAATTTATGCTCCACTATGTTAGTATCCAATCCATACATATCCTGATATGATGAGGCAAAAATATCTTTCTATTCATGTAGGATTTCGATTAGTTCATGATATACTTTTTACTTTAAGATAGTGTTGACTTTAATTTCCTTTATGTTTTCTTCTTTCCCTAGATTAATTACTTTTGAATCCTTATGGAACATAATGTCTTGCCTTCTTTTTCTGCCAATTTTAACGATTCTAGGGGAAATTCATAAGCTTTTTCATTATCTTTTATTGCCTGATTAGTAAGATGGTCAAAGTTATGTGGCATAATTTTGGTACAATCATATGCAAATGAATTATTCTCAAAAATGGGAATTGCATCGAATACTATAGGCAACTTGATTGTCTCCCAATTCTTAATTTTTGTTTTTGCATCGTATGGATGAACCCGATTAGCATCATCGATGGAAAAATCATCTCTAGCTACTGCAACATGAATATTGTTTGTCTTTCCTTTTTTTTTTATATGGCCAATCTTTGCTTGTCAACTTTGGTTGATTCGTAATCTAAATCCTATTTATCTCTATTCTCATGAAGTTTTATCAGTCCTTTGAGTCGTTCCTCATTCTTCCCTAAACTGTGTCATGGATGATGCCCCCAGCTTAACATGAATCTAACCACCATAATAGTTGTGTTTGATAGATGTAGTTCTATGTTGTCATCTCGACGTAAGCGTTGTCCACGATTTCTAGTGTTTGGAAGGCGATCTCCAGAGCTTACTCTATCGTCTCAACGGTGTGGTGGAAAACTTACTCACCAACGAGTCTTCCTCTTCTGACACGGTTATCAATTGGTCATATTTCATATACTTTAGCTTTTGATGTAGAGTTGATGGCACCACACCAATAGAATGGATCCATGGTCTCCTCAATAAGCAGCTATAGGTGGGTACAATATCCATCAAATGTAACGTGATTTCAAAAGTGATCGGGCCTATTTGAATTGGGAGTTCAATTTATCCCATCATTTCTCTATACTCCCATCGAAAGTTTTAACAAGGACTCTTGATATCATATGATCGAGGCACATTGCTGGTATGTGCAACGCTTTGTTATGGTGATAGCGTTTCAGCAAGTGTACTGAATCGTTGCAAGTAATAATAAAACGGTAGTACCGAGTGTCGAACTCAAGGATTGCGTTTTACTATTGAATTATATTTAATTACTAAAATTGAACAAAAGGTTCCCAATTTGATTGAAATAATATTTAAAATTAACAACAGTAATAAAATTGATCTTTTATAATGAGAAAAATGTTAGGGATGAGTTTCACTTTGAATCCAACCTTGGTGTCTAATTTGATCCTAGTTACTGAATTCCTTTATTGAATTATTACCGAATTCTCTTTATTATTCTTGCCCTAATGTCTTAGTGACAGAACCTTTAATTCCAAAGTAACCCCTAATTCCTTAGTAGATTTAAGATTAGAATTAAGCATTACCGTATAGAAATTCTCTTGTAAATTATTGCTTTGCAACTAATTTAATTGGTTTCATGACCTGCATCTATCCCTAGACTACAAATTCATGAATTTCTCATCTCAAGCATTCGTAAAGTCCACTTCCGTTTCAAAATACAAATCGTAGAACATTTTAATGTTGATCAAGCAATAAAAAGCATTAAGCACAGAGATGAGAAAAACAATTCAATAAACTCATTCATATAACTAGAAATCAAATCAGAAAAATAAGGGTTTCATCTGGTTACACTCATCCCTAACACATAGGGTTTAGTTACTCATGACAGAGATACAAAAGATAAGGATTAAAGAAGAATTACAAGAATGATTCATGGATGATTCTTGATAAAACTGCTTCAATGGCGTTAGAAACGGCCGTCTTTGAGTTTCTATGCTAGGGCACAAGTCTCCCAACTTCCCCAGAGTCAAAAAGATCCAAAAAACAGTAAAAAATTGCGTTTTTATGATTGCTGATGCGCGTAACGCGCTCCAGGCGCGCAGGGCGCGCTTCAGGCGCGCGTTGGCAGTACTAAACAGCGGGAAATGCGCTCCAGGCGCGCAGGGCGCGCTCCAGGCGCACAGCATCTGCTGTCTGACGTATTTTGCATTTTTCTCATCTTTCGAGTCTGAATTTGGTCCCGGTGTCTTCATGAAAGTTGTAGATATGGATCTTATCTTTCATTAGCAATTGGATTGACTCCAATTGGACATCTAGAACTCCAGATATGGCTGAAATACTCCAAATAGGTCATGTTGATTTCTCACCAAAATTCAGCACTGCACTAAAACAAAGTAACAACGCAAAACTACGAAAAATCTCCACTTAATTAAGCAAATAATAACAAAAACATTTTATTAAATCAAATAACTAAAATCAACAAAATATATCAAATAACTCATTAAATTAACTAATGATTAAAGATAAATAAGACTAAAATCAATAGAAATTATGCATATGATGAAGAGTCATCACAACCCCAAACTTAATCTATTGCTTGTCCCCAAGCAACAATTAATTTCATATTTGGTGCAGTTAAAAGCAAACTTAAACTCAATTTCTCAATTCAAATCAGACTCAATTCTCAAAGTTTCAGCTACTACAAAACATCCATCATACTCTATGGTTGCTTACAAAAGTAACGAGGTTTGTACACCTTGGCATTCATTTATCTAATTCAACTCTCTCTTCACACAATCTCACCAAAATTTCTCTCAAGTGTTTAGAAGGGTTATGAATTTATCACTCAAATCCTAGAGCATGCATCACGCTACCATAGGCTTGAAAAAATTCTAGTTAGCAATCACAATGTAGCAAACACATACATTTTTGGAGGACTTTCGGGTTGTAATGGGGCTTAGGTAAGGGTATGACATTTTGGGATAGTAGGCTTTATTACTTGGAGTTAGGCATATATTTCCCAATTATTCTACCATTTTTTTTCTTCACCTTTTCATTCTTGAGATTCTCAAACATTGACAAAAGAACCAAGAAGATATTATTTATCGTTTTTTTTATATTTTCTTTTTTTCTTCTTTTCTTCTTTTTTCTTTTTCTTTTTTTTTTCTTTATTTTTTTTTGTGAGAATCACCACCCCAAACTTAAAAGGTTGCTATCCCATGAGCAACCCCAAACTTAGAATTTGATCAAGACAAGACAAAAATTTTCTACCTAACTCCAAGTAAGGTGATGTAATTGAAGTAGGGTTTTTGTTTTGTAATGTGGCTAGTAACCGAAATAAAGGGGCAAGGGTCAAAGTGGCTAGCAAAGGATAACATTTTCATAGGATAGTTAGAAAGGCTCAAACGACCAAATAAAATTGCCTCAATGTATGCATAAATTACAAGTGATGCAAGTCAGAATTAGTGCAAGTTCTGAAGGGATAATACACGTCTAGATAATCACACAACAAAGAATTTAAGTGTTTAGGCTCAAAAGCTCACAGCTAGGATAATAAGAAAGAGTATGAATCATCTAAATGATGCCAAACATGCCACTACAAAATTTATTTAGTATTTTTTTTCTTTTTTTTAAATGCGAGTTAGACTTCAACAACCAAGCAGTAATCAACAATGCATGAATTAGTGAAACTTATCGAATTGAGCAATTATATGAGCAAAGAAATATAACTTAAATTACAAAATGTCAAACATAAAACTTAAGATCAAATGCAAGTTGTTAATAATTCTTCATCATAGTGCACGTTTACACACAATTAGAAAGAAACAAATTCAAATAACAAAAATAAGATTGCAAAAAATTAAAGTTACCTCTACCTGTGGGTTATCTCCCACAAAGCGCTTCTTTAAAGTCATTAGCTTGACGTCTCAACTATTGTCAAGGGGGCATGTATGACAGGAAGAACACATCATCCTTCTCACCAAGAGATACATATTTCAAGTGAGGAGGAAATTGCTTGAGTTCAATCAGTGGTGTCTTTTTCTCTGAGGGCTTGTCTTCATTCCCTTTCAACTCCTCCCATCTAGTAGGAAAATGGGGGGAGTAGGATGGTGCTGCTTCTAACATGGCCAAGACCTCTTCCAGCTTTCGATATTCACTTTCTTTAACAATGTCTTGGGGTAGGCATAACACTCTTTCTAATGGAAAACTGGATGCTTGATGCTTCATTTCTTCGTTGACTATCGCATCTAAGATCTCAATTCGATTGCACTCTTCTCTTTCTTTTGAATGTTCCATGGCTTTTAAAATGTTAAAAGTGACAGTTTCTTTATTTACTTTTAAGGTTAAGGTGCCATCTGCCACATCAATCATAGCTCGCCCTGTTGCTAAGAATGGTCTCCCCAAAATCAAAGGAATGTCATAGTCCTCATCCATGTCTAGTACCACGAAATCCACTGGAAAAATGAACTTATCCACTTTAACCAACACATCTTCCACCACTCCGTAGGGGTGTTTCATCGAGCGATCCGCAAACTGTAACATCAGTTGTGTGTCTTTGACTTTTCCAATGCCCAGTTTTTTGTATATTGAAAGGGGCATAAGACTTACACTAGCCCCAAGATCACACAAAGCCTTCCCAAAAGTTCTATTTCCAATAGCGCACAGGATTGAGAAACTTCCAGGATCATTGAGCTTCGGTGGCAGCTTCCTCTGTAGTATAGCACTACACTATTCGGTAAGCATAACTGTTTCACCGCCGATTTTTCTTTTTTTCGATAGAATTTCCTTCATGAACTTGGCATATGTTGGCATCTGTTCTAGTGTTTTTGCAAAAGGAATGTTAATATGTAATTTTTTAAAAACAACAAGAAACTTACCAAATTGTTTTTCAGTTTCTTCCCTCCTTAATCTTTGAGGGAATGGAAGTCGAATTTCTGGTTTTGGCAGTGGTTCCCTTTTTTGGACCACAGGTTCTTGTTCCTTTTCAAAAGCGATGTGATCCTCAATTGATGTCGGTGTGGCCATTTCCTCTAGGTGGGTTGAAGTCAGAGTACTTCTACTCTGTTTGGATTCAGGTGGAACTTGTTCACTCACCTTGCCACTCCTCGTGGTCACTATATTAACATTGCCACAAAGGTTACAACTAGTCTGCTTTAGTAATTTGACGGTGGCCATTTGGGGCTGTATATTTAGTGCTACCATCCCCTTCTTTATCTCAGCGACAACAACTTCTTTTATCTGTTTTGAGAGCAACATCCCTTGAGCCAACCCAACCTTATAAACATTCAATTCCAGCATACCACTTTTTGATTTGCTTTCGCAATTTTTTTTTCTAGATCAAAGAAAAGTTCAGCTGAGGACTGGCCTCACTTACAAGGTTAGACAAATTATGAGTAATGACTAGTTAAAGAAAGATAAATAATTCAGAAAAAATAAAAGAGTTTTAAACTAGAATTCTTTTTTTTTTTATTAGAAATAAAATAAAAGAAGAAATTTTATTGCACATAAAAAAATTTCAATTCAGTAAATAAATTAAATTCAATAGTGATATGGCAATCCCCGGCAGCGGCGCCAAAAACTTGATAGCGTTTCAGCAAGTGTACTAAATCGTTGCAAGTAATAATAAAACGGTAGTATCAAGTGTCGAACTCAAGGATTGCGTTTTACTATTGAATTATATTTAATTACTAAAATTGAACAAAAAGGTTCCCAAGTTGATTGAAATAATATTTGAAATTAACAACAATAATAAAATTGACCTTTTATAATGAGAAAAATGTCAGGGATGAGTTTCACTTCGAATCCAACCTTGGTGTCTAATTTGATCCTAATTACTGAATTCCTTTATTGAATTATTACCGAATTCTCTTTATTATTCTTGCCCTAATGTCTTAGTGACAGAACCTTTAATTCCAAAGTAACCCCTAATTCCTTAGTAGATTTAAGATTAGAATTAAGCATTACCGTATAGAAATTCTCTTGTAAATTATTGCTTTGCAACTAATTTAATTGTTTTCATGACCTGCATCTATCCCTAGACTACAAATTCATGAATTTCTCATCTCAAGCATTCGTAAAGTCCACTTCCGTTTCAAAATACAAATCGTAGAACATTTTAATCTTGATCAAGCAATAAAAAGCATTAAGCACAGAGATGAGAAAAATAATTCAATAAACTCATTCATATAACTAGAAATCAAATCAGAAAAATAAGGGTTTCATCTGGTTACACTCATCCCTAACAAATAGGGTTTAGTTACTCATGACAGAGATACAAAAGATAAGGATTAAAGAAGAATTACAAGAATGATTCATGGATGATTCTTGATAAAACTGCTTCAATGGCGTTAGAAACGGCCGTCTTTGAGTTTCTATGCTAGGGCACAAGTCTCCCAACTTCCCCAGAGTCAAAAAGATCCAAAAAACAGTAAAAAATTGCGTTTTTATGATTGCTGATGCGCGTAACGCGCTCCAGGCGCGCAGGGCGCGCTTCAGGCGCGCGTTGGCAGTACTAAACAGCGGGAAATGCGCTCCAGGCGCGCAGGGCGCGCTCCAGGCGCACAGCATCTGCTGTCTGACGTATTTTGCATTTTTCTCATCTTTCGAGTCTGAATTTGGTCCCGGTGTCTTCATGAAAGTTGTAGATATGGATCTTATCTTTCATTAGCAATTGGATTGACTCCAATTGGACATCTAGAACTCCAGATATGGCTGAAATACTCCAAATAGGTCATGTTGATTTCTCACCAAAATTCAGCACTGCACTAAAACAAAGTAACAACGCAAAACTACGAAAAATCTCCACTTAATTAAGCAAATAATAACAAAAACATTTTATTAAATCAAATAACTAAAATCAACAAAATATATCAAATAACTCATTAAATTAACTAATGATTAAAGATAAATAAGACTAAAATCAATAGAAATTATGCATATGATGAAGAGTCATCACAACCCCAAACTTAATCTATTGCTTGTCCCCAAGCAACAATTAATTTCATATTTGGTGCAGTTAAAAGCAAACTTAAACTCAATTTCTCAATTCAAATCAGACTCAATTCTCAAAGTTTCAGCTACTACAAAACATCCATCATACTCTATGGTTGCTTACAAAAGTAACGAGGTTTGTACACCTTGGCATTCATTTATCTAATTCAACTCTCTCTTCACACAATCTCACCAAAATTTCTCTCAAGTGTTTAGAAGGGTTATGAATTTATCACTCAAATCCTAGAGCATGCATCACGCTACCATAGGCTTGAAAAAATTCTAGTTAGCAATCACAATGTAGCAAACACATACATTTTTGGAGGACTTTCGGGTTGTAATGGGGCTTAGGTAAGGGTATGACATTTTGGGATAGTAGGCTTTATTACTTGGAGTTAGGCATATATTTCCCAATTATTCTACCATTTTTTTTCTTCACCTTTTCATTCTTGAGATTCTCAAACATTGACAAAAGAACCAAGAAGATATTATTTATCGTTTTTTTTATATTTTCTTTTTTTCTTCTTTTCTTCTTTTTTCTTTTTCTTTTTTTTTTCTTTATTTTTTTTTGTGAGAATCACCACCCCAAACTTAAAAGGTTGCTATCCCATGAGCAACCCCAAACTTAGAATTTGATCAAGACAAGACAAAAATTTTCTACCTAACTCCAAGTAAGGTGATGTAATTGAAGTAGGGTTTTTGTTTTGTAATGTGGCTAGTAACCGAAATAAAGGGGCAAGGCTCAAAGGGGCTAGCAAAGGATAACATTTTCATAGGGTAGTTAGAAAGGCTCAAACGACCAAATAAAATTGCCTCAATGTATGCATAAATTACAAGTGATGCAAGTCAGAATTAGTGCAAGTTCTGAATGGATAATACACGTCTGGATAATCACACAACAAAGAATTTAAGTGTTTAGGCTCAAAAGCTCACAGCTAGGATAATAAGAAAGAGTATGAATTATCTAAATGATGCCAAACATGCCACTACAAAATTTATTTAGTGTTTTTTTTTTAAATACGAGTTAGACTTCAACAACCAAGCAGTAATCAACAATGCATGAATTAGTGAAACTTATCGAATTGAGCAATGATATGAGCAAATAAATATAGTTTAAATTTCAAAATGTCAAACATAAAACTTAAGACCAAATGCAAGTTGCTAATAATTCTTCATCATAGTGCACGTTTACACACAATTAGAAAGAAACACATCCAAATAACAAAAATAAGATTGCAAAAAATAAAAGTTACCTCTACCTGTGGGTTATCTCCCACGAAGCGCTTCTTTAAACTCATTAGCTTGACATCTCAAATATTGTCAAGGTGGCATGTATGACAGGAAGAACACATCATCCTTCTCACCAAGAGATACATATTTCAAGTGAAGAGGAAATTGCTTGAGTTCAATCAGTGGTGTCTTTTTCTCTGAGGGCTTGTCTTCATTCCCTTTCAACACCTCCCATCTAGCAGGAAAATGGGGGGAGTAGGATGGTGTTGCTTCTAACATGGCCAAGACCTCTTCCACCTTTTGATATTCACTTTCTTTAACAATGTCTTGGGGTAGGCATAACACTCTTTCTAATGGAAAACTGGATGCTTGATGCTTCATTTCTTCGTTGACTATCGCATCTAAGATCTCAATTCGATTGCACTCTTCTCTTTCTTTTGAATGTTCCATGGCTTTTAAAATGTTAAAAGTGACAGTTTCTTTATTTACTTTTAAGGTTAAGGTGCCATCTGCCACATCAATCATAGCTCGCCCTGTTGCTAAGAATGGTCTCCCCAAAATCAAAGGAATGTCATAGTCCTCATCCATGTCTAGTACCACGAAATCCACTGGAAAAATGAACTTATCCACTTTAACCAACACATCTTCCACCACTCCGTAGGGGTGTTTCATCGAGCGATCCGCAAACTGTAACATCAGTTGTGTGTCTTTGACTTTTCCAATGCCCAGTTTTTTGTATATTGAAAGGGGCATAAGACTTACACTAGCCCCAAGATCACACAAAGCCTTCCCAAAAGTTCTATTTCCAATAGCGCACGGGATTGAGAAACTTCCTGGATCATTGAGCTTCGGTGGCAGCTTCTTCTGTAGTATAGCACTACACTCTTCGGTAAGCATAACTGTTTCACCGCCGATTTTTCTTTTTTTCGACAGCATCTCCTTCATGAACTTGGCATATGTTGGCATCTGTTCTAGTGCTTCTGCAAAAGGAATGTTAATATGTAATTTTTTAAAAACATCAAGAAACTTACCAAATTGTTTTTCAGTTTCTTCCCTCCTTAATCTTTGAGGGAATGGAAGTTGAATTTCTGGTTTTGGCAGTGGTTCCCTTTTTTGTACCACAGGTTCTTGTTCCTTTTCAAAAGCGATGTGATCCTCAATTGATGTCGGTGTGGCCATTTCCTCTAGGTGGGTTGAAGTCAGAGTACTTCTACTCTGGTTGGCTTCAGGTGGAACTTGTTCACTCACCTTGCCACTCCTCGTGGTCACTGCATTAATATTGTTTCGTGGATTCGGAACTGTGTCACTAGGCAGATTTCCAGACGCTCTTTGTGCCATTTGTTGAGCAAGTTGACCCACTTGAGTCTCCAGATTCTTTATGGATGCATAGTGATTTTTCTGGATGGCAATTGACTCTTCAATGAAAGAACTTGTGATTGTCGCAATTTTCTCTATAGCACTCTCCCAAGCAGCCTTTCTAGGTGGAAATTGGTTTGTTTGAGCTCCTTGTTGACCCTGAGATCCACCTTGTTGATCTTTCCAGGAAAAATTTGGATGATTTCTCCAACCAGGGTTGTACGTATTAGAGTAGGGGTTATTATGCTTGTTGTTATTACTCACAAAATTCACTTGTTCTAGTTCTTCTACCTCATTATCATCCAGTGCTACACAAACTCCAGTTTTATGTGCTCCTCCACAAAGGTTACAATTAGTATGCTTTAGTAATTTGACAGAAGCCACTTGGGGTTGTATATTTAGCGCTGCCATCCCGTTCTTTATCTCAGCGGCAATAACATTTTTTATTTGTTCTGAGAGCAACATCCCTTGAGCCAACCCAACCTCATAAGCATTCAATTCCAGCATACCACTTTTTGATTTGCTTTTGCAGTTTTTTTTCTAGATCAAAGAAAAGATCAGCTGAGGACTCGCCTCGCATACAAGGTTAGACAAAGTATGAGTAATGAACAGTTAAAGAAAGATAAATAATTAAGTAAAAATAAAAGAGTTTTAAACAATAATTCTTTTTTTTCATTTAGAAATAAAATAAAAGAGAAAATTTTATTGCAGAGCAAAAAATTTCAATTCAGTAAATAAATTAAATTCAATAGTGATATGGCAATCCCCGGCAACGGCGCCAAAAACTTGATAGCGTTTCAGCAAGTGTACTGAATCGTTGCAAGTAATAATAAAACGGTAGTACCGAGTGTCGAACTCAAGGATTGCGTTTTACTATTGAATTATATTTAATTACTAAAATTGAACAAAAGGTTCCCAATTTGATTGAAATAATATTTAAAATTAACAACAGTAATAAAATTGATCTTTTATAATGAGAAAAATGTTAGGGATGAGTTTCACTTTGAATCCAACCTTGGTGTCTAATTTGATCCTAGTTACTGAATTCCTTTATTGAATTATTACCGAATTCTCTTTATTATTCTTGCCCTAATGTCTTAGTGACAGAACCTTTAATTCCAAAGTAACCCCTAATTCCTTTGTAGATTTAAGATTAGAATTAAGCATTACCGTATAGAAATTCTCTTGTAAATTATTGCTTTGCAACTAATTTAATTGGTTTCATGACCTGCATCTATCCCTAGACTACAAATTCATGAATTTCTCATCTCAAGCATTCGTAAAGTCCACTTCCGTTTCAAAATACAAATCGTAGAACATTTTAATGTTGATCAAGCAATAAAAAGCATTAAGCACAGAGATGAGAAAAACAATTCAATAAACTCATTCATATAACTAGAAATCAAATCAGAAAAATAAGGGTTTCATCTGGTTACACTCATCCCTAACAAATAGGGTTTAGTTACTCATGACAGAGATACAAAAGATAAGGATTAAAGAAGAATTACAAGAATGATTCATGGATGATTCTTGATAAAACTGCTTCAATGGCGTTAGAAACGGCCGTCTTTGAGTTTCTATGCTAGGGCACAAGTCTCCCAACTTCCCCAGAGTCAAAAAGATCCAAAAAACAGTAAAAAATTGCGTTTTTATGATTGCTGATGCGCGTAACGCGCTCCAGGCGCGCAGGGCGCACTTCAGGCGCGCGTTGGCAGTACTAAACAGCGGGAAATGCGCTCCAGGCGCGCAGGGCGCGCTCCAGGCGCACAGCATCTGCTGTCTGACGTATTTTGCATTTTTCTCATCTTTCGAGTCTGAATTTGGTCCCGGTGTCTTCATGAAAGTTGTAGATATGGATCTTATCTTTCATTAGCAATTGGATTGACTCCAATTGGACATCTAGAACTCCAGATATGGCTGAAATACTCCAAATAGGTCATGTTGATTTCTCACCAAAATTCAGCACTGCACTAAAACAAAGTAACAACGCAAAACTACGAAAAATCTCCACTTAATTAAGCAAATAATAACAAAAACATTTTATTAAATCAAATAACTAAAATCAACAAAATATATCAAATAACTCATTAAATTCACTAATGATTAAAGATAAATAAGACTAAAATCAATAGAAATTATGCATATGATGAAGAGTCATCATATGGCCTATTTCTTTGACGCACAGTTCGTCATCTATGAAGGTTATGGTGTAACGAGTGAGGATGAAATTACAATATGATAAAATTTGTTTTCTTGATCTATAGACATCAACTAGTTATATTTTTTTATTATTTTATATTTCAAAGAAGATAATTTTTAGGATTAAACGATTTAAAAAAATAAAATGAAAGCTTAACATATGAGTTTATTTTTATATAAAAAAATAGAAAGAGAAAAAATATATATTAAAAAAAAGATGTAAAAACAAAAACAACTAATAAGCAGACTAGAGAAAAGAATAAGAAAATGGTACCTTACTAGACTCATTACTTCAAGATCAGATCCTCTCCTTCTCTTTTGCAAACTAATCTCTCTATTTTTTTTGTGCCCTCTTGTTGTAACATCCGAAATTAAAGAATTAAAAATAATTAAAATTTTAAAATATTCTAATTTATAGAGTATTATGATTATATTATTATTATTGTTATTATTATTATGACTACTATATCAACTATTAATTTGCATAAAATAAGGTAACAATAGTAAGTTGTTGTTTGTTTGAGATTGTAATAATCGGAAGTTTATTTTGTTTGTTAACGGTTTATGTGAAATAGATATTAACAAACAAGTTGTTATAACAAACTTTTACTACTTAATTATCTATTATTAAGGAGTCAAGCAAAACCATACAAAGAATCCTATATGAATTCAATATGTATTCGTTTTATTTGTAACAACCAAGAGTTTAGTGGGGCAAATATAGGATACCTAGTCAAACTATCTTATAAATATTTAATTATAAATAGTTACAAAGAAGAAAATAAAAACTCAATAGAAAGAACTATATGTGCCACCATAAAGAGGAGCGAAAGTATGATTGTGTTTGCAGTAGCAGCGAGTAGTAACAACTAACACATACCAAATTTTTTTATAAAAGAACGCTTCAAGAGGTGAGTAATCACACCTTTTAAACTTTCATGGAACATTTATTTTGGAAATTTAGAATGGAAAAAGAGTTAGATATTATGGATGGTATTTTCTTATAAAAATATACTTTGTCGAAAACCTAACTATTAAAATTGAGATTTTATAAATTGTAATAATAGATTATGAATTGATTTGTTTACTATTGCTTGTTGGATTACTGTTTTCATGATTGTTTGAATATATACTCTTTAAAAAGATTGTTTTATTATATTTTCTTGAATGATTGTTGTTAGTATATATACAAATGAAATAGTATATTTTAAAGATGGTTTTACAAATATAGTTGTTGAAATATGAATTATTTGGATTACATGTATTTGAGAGATATATATCCTTTAAAAAGATTGTTTTATTATATTTTCTTGAATGATCATTTTTATTATATATTCAAATGAAATAGTAGATTATAAATATGCTTTTTCAAATATATTTGTTGAAATATGAATTATTTGGATTGCATGTGTTTGAGATATATATATCCTTTAAAAAAATTGTTTTATTATATTTTCTTGAATGATCATTATTATTATATATTCAAATGAAATAGTATATTATAAATATGATTTTTCAAATATAATTGTTGAAATATGAATTATTTGGATTGCCTGTGTTTGAGATATATATATTCTTTAAAAAGATTGTTTTATTATATTTTCTTGAATGATAATTGTTATTATATATTCAAACGAAATATTATGTCATAAATATGATTTTTCGAATATGATTGTTAAAATTATGAATTTTTTTGATTGTGTGTGCTGGAGATGGGTCTTGTACCCCACCTATTGATGAGTTTTAAACTTCACAAAGAGATGAGGTTTTAAACTCCACATGGATGAGTTTTAAACTTCACAAAGAGATGAGGTTTAAACTCCACCTGGATGAGTATTAAACTTCAAAAAGAGATGAGGTTTAAACTCCACCTATAGATGAGTATTAAACTTCACAAAGAGATGAGGTTTAAACTCCACTTGGATGAGTATTAAATGTTGGGGGAGTATGACCTCAGTTTAATAGAAAATCGTGAAGAATAATGCCTATTCTAACAATATGCTCAACAGTTTACTAAATTGAAAATTTATTAAACAAAAGATTTATCAAGGTCCCATAAATCAATCCTACAAGAAGATAAACAATAACACTAATTGTCTAATAGAATGCAGCTTATACAAGTTATTAATCAACATATAGATTCATATACAGGCATGCCAAGAATAACAATTCATGTAATGTCAATTAACACAGAATTTTATTATTGCATACAATCAATATCAATCAAGTAAGCAATGCAGAAATAAAAGAGATAAGGGAAGGAAAATGTACACAATAATTTTTATACTGGTTCGACCGTCGATGTGATAGCCTACATCCAGTCCTAAGATCAACTGATCTTAGCCTTCTCAATAGAATCTTGTAGAGTCGTTTTACAGATGTTCCAGCCGACTTGCCTATCAATCTTAAAACACTCTCTCTATTCTATCCTTATCTCCCTGAATCCCAGAGTTTATCTCCTATAAACTCTTCCAAGATTTCAGTACAGTGTCTTCTTGATGAAGCCCCACAACATAGAAGATCACTACCAGTTTCAACTGGATTTCTCAATGTTATTTGATTACAGAAAGTCTAAAATAGAAATATACAGAAATTTCTTGAGCTGTCTTCTTCTCAAATGTTCTTTCTCAAGCAATCTTTTTCAGTCTTTGTTGATCACAAATGATGAATGGTCAAGTCTGAAACATCAATGTTCAATGTTATTTCAATGTGAGAAAGAGATATCAAAATATTATGAGTTTTGTGAATGTTATGAGTTATGTCAATGTCATGAGAAGAAGTAAATGAAAACACTTTATATAGTTTCAGAAAAACCAACAGATGAATCGATTTGCCCAATCGATTCATTAAAGTTATAAAGCATGCTCAATCGATTTCTCAAATCGATTTCACGAATCTTGTTTTTCTTGAATCTTGAAACTACATAAACTAATCGATTTACCTAATCGATTATTTTAAGGCATTCTTCAGAATTGAATAACAGTTCATATTTGAATCGATTTGCATAATCGACTTGGGATGTTTTGTTCCAACAACGAGATCAAAACAATCGATTTACTCAGTCGATTCAAACATTTACATAATCGATTTGGCCATATGCTAAGTCTTCTCTGTTACTAAAACTTTTGTTCCAATCGATTGTGCCAATCGATTTCACTGGTCACAGGGAATCAGTGGTTTTCAACAAATCGATTTGCCTAATCGATTTGGCTAATCACAGAGAGTTAGCTTAAATCATGTTAATCGATGTGCCTAATCGATTATGGACTTATGTCTGAAGAACAATTTATCAGTTGGTTCATTCAATCGATTTACCAAATCGATTGATGCCAAACTTGTTACACAAGAAATAGTTCAACGGATTGTGCCAATCGATTGTGTTTGTCTCAGACCAAGTTTATTTTCAAACTTAATTTGTGAAATCAATTTGCCTAATCGATGGGTTAATAACTGGCTTGGCTCTGTAACTTTCACAATCGATTGTGTCAATCGATTTAAACAATCAGAATAGTCTTGTGATTGGAACAATCGATTTGTCAAATCGATTAGCTTGCAAAACAACATGCTACTGACTTGCACACTTGACTTTCAGTAAATGTGCAAATCGATTTGCCTAATCGATTTCCTAATCATAGAATTCACAATTTCAAACAACCCTATTACAAAATCGATTTGCTAAGTCAATTTTCCAACTTTTGTTGATTCCTTGAGTTCCAAGCTATTGTCTCAAGTTTGTAGGGTTGAGTTGTTGTTCCTGAAATTTTACTCAGTTCAAAAAGTTAGATTTATCACATGATGTATGTTTGTCAATAATATCAAAAAATGGACTTATGTCTAACAATCTCCCCCTTTTTGATTAAGTGACAAACATATAATTTTAACTTGAGAAACATTTCTAGGAATGACATTATAATTTCAAAAAAAAGAAGCTCCCCCGAAATTTGAGCAGTCAAGTTGTTCATACTTTGGAATTTGGGTTAGAGCTATACAACAAGACAGATCTGACATATATCATGTATTATCAATGCCATAACAGTATCATATTGTTTCAGAGCATTTGATAAAGCAAAAAAACAGATTGTATCAGAGCATTTGTATCAGAGCATTTTGCAATAGCACAATAGTATCAGATCAGTTTGTTTATCAAGATCAGAGCAAATCAAGCAAATCAAACTGATCAATTATAGCAGTATCAGAGTAAGTATAAACATATTATAGCAGTATCAGAGTAAGTATCAACATTAATATCAGAGCTATCAGAGCAAATATCAACACTAATATTAGAGCAATCAGAGCGAATATCAACACTAATATTAGAGCAATTATAAGCTGTGTAGCAGAAGCAGTATCAGAGCAAACAATTAACACCAAAATCAGACTATGTGCAATAAGTAATACAAGTTAACAAGTTATAAATTTTCTCCCCCTTTGTCAGTTAATCCAAAAAGGAGTAAAAGGAGAGAATCATGAAAGGAGAAGTTATCTGCAGAAGATTTCTCCCCCTATGTTAGTAACAAAACTGAACACTGGTGATGGTGGCGTTAGATCAGAAACAAAAACAGTTTAAAACAGATTATGGCACATAATAGAAATCATCAATATAGATCAACCAACTTAATCATAAATCCAGTTTTTCATATACATCCACAAAATAGTACATATAACAAGATTATTACACAGAAAGAGCAAAGCAGCGTAATACAACAAAGAATCTAAAAACCTAAACATCTAGACTTGGCTGTTCCTCATTATTATCTAAGGAAGAGGCTGAGACCGCTGTATTACCCTCAGCAAGTGTCTCCTCAACATGAGGTTCAACACTATCTAATTGCGTAGGAAGTGGTTCTTCAGCTACTTGTCTGCCAATCTCAGCAACATCACTAAAAGACAATTTAAGGCCTAGATGTTCCTGGATTGCTGCAACATCATGTGCAACCAAGTTAAGATCAGATTGAAGCTTTTGAAGAGAAACCTCCATCCTTGCATTTGACGCCTCCACTTTGGCGTGGTGAGCTGCCTGCGCTGTCATGAATTCCAGCAATTTGGCAAAGACTTCAGAATCTGCTGCAACTGGCTCGATAGCTGGTCCAGTGTTTTGCTGAGTTTGTTCAGCATTGGTTTGAGGTCTTTTCCAAATGCCATTCACCCTTTGCAGCTGCATTTGGTTCACAATGGATTCACCAAAAGTAAGGATGGTTTTGGACGATTCTTCATTCTTGAACGACACTTTGAAGTGCTCCAGAATTTTTGTGATCAGCTGGGGTATGGAAGCACAAGCTTTCCCAGTGCAGCTTCCAACATGTGTCTAAGGACAATCCATGCCCAACTCATCTTGAGCTCTTTGCACAGTCCCCACAGCAAAACAATGTCCATCCTTTGGACTACTGCATGATTACCGGATCGTGGGACAAGCATCCGGGTGAAAGCATACCTCAACATTCTTTGCTGAACCTTCATTTGGCCGATTGGTAATGAAACTGATTCAACAAATCCATCGACCATCAGGTCCTGCACTGCTGTTTGCCTCTCCAGTGAAGCTTCCCAGCCTTCATCAATTGCATCAGCTTCGGAGCTGCCGTCAACAGAATTTCCATGATAAGGCAGTCCCGACTGCTTCGAGAACTCCTCAAATGTCATGGAAATCTTCTTTCCTTTAACCATAACTTTGAATCATGTGTTAGTCATCTTGAACGTTGATAGAAAGCTCGAATCAGATTTGGATATGAGTCGAGAAAGCAAGATAGAAACTCTTCTAAACCGTGAAATCGTAGATGGTCTTGAAATGTGAAGCCATCTTGATCGAAGTAAGGAAAATCTAATGTGCGAGCCTCATGAATCTTCCTTTTGATGAAGGCAGGAGGTAGCTTGAATTCTTCAGCTGGTTTATCCTTAGTAACTGCTACCTTCTTCTGTGGAGTTGAGGAAGCACTCTTCTTCTTCTTCTTCTTCTTCTTCTTCTTTTGAGTGATTTCCTTCATCGCATCAGCAAATAATTTTTCTGTTGGTGGTTCCTTTCGTTTCTTGGACTTGCCTTGATCGATGGCAATGCCCTTCCCCTTGTCTTTTGCCAAAATCTTATGTGTTGGCACAGGAACACGTTTTGACAGTGTTGGAGGTGGTGAAGGAGTATTTGGTGAAGTTCGTTTAACTCTAGCGATTGTAAGTAGTTTAGAAGCTAAAGTTGAGATAGAAAAGATCAGAGAAGTGAGTTTGTATTGATTGTAAGCTGAGAAACAGCAGAGGTTTGAGAGAGTATGAATCAGGTTTGAATGCGAAATCGATGTTAGGGTTTAAAAAAAGTGGGTGGAATCGATTGCCACTGTTCCTTTTATATTAACAGGTACGTAAATCGATTGGGCCAATCGATTTAGTTACCGTTGATGGGGAAGATAAATCGATTGAGACTGTAACGGCTAGTAAAAAACACTGTAACAGTCATATTGTCAATCGATTTCCCTAATCGATTTCCTCAATTACTAAATCGATGTCCAAAATCGATTTCGTATCAGTTCAGCAACTTTCGTACCAGTCTAGAAAAAATAATCATCTCAACATCGATTTACCACATCGATTCATTTGAGTGAAGATTTCAAACACATTTAAACAATCGATTTCCCAAATCGATTTCGAGGTAGAGTTTGGAAAAATTCTTCAACTTTGATGTTTGGGGCCAAAGTAATCGATTTTCCAAATCGATTCTTTAAATAATATACCAGGTGGTCAATCGATTTCCCTAATCGATTGGAATGTGAAAATTAAAGCATTTGAAGCTTCCTAGGAATAACAAATCGATTTGCCAAATCGATTATCGTGTTTCTATTTTGAAAAAATAGTCACTGTATGGCATAAATCGATTTGAGTAATCGATTTCATAATGCCATTTTCCTGTTTATCCACAGGATAATCGATTTATCCAATCGATTTGACACAGAAATCAGATCTCACTAGGATCTATGATACCTAGTTTCATCCTAATGTGAAGGAAGCTTTCCTTTGGCAAGGCTTTGGTAAATATGTCAGCCAAACTGATCAGCTTTATTGACATATTCCAGCTTGATATGCCCACTTTGAAATTGGTCCCGAATGAAATGATGCCTTATCTCAATGTGCTTGGTTCTTGAGTGCATCACTGGGTTCTTAGTGATACTAATTGCCCTTGTGTTATCGCACAGGATAGGAACCGTTCCTAAATCAACACCGAAATCCGATAAGTGTTGTTTCATCCAAAGGATCGGTGCACAGCAGCTTCCAGCTGTAATGTACTCGACTTCAACTGTAGAAAGTGCAATGCTTGTTTGTTTCTTGCTAAACCAAGACACAATAGAGTTTCCTAGTAGGTGACAAGTACCTGAGGTACTTTTCCTATCTAGTCTGCATCCAGCAAAGTCTGAATCCGAATATCCAACTAAAGTGCAGGTTGATCCTTTAGGATACCATAGGCCTAGACTCCTAGTTCCAACTAGTTATCTAAATATCCTCTTCACTGCACTAAGGTGAGACTCTTTTGGATTGGATTGGTATCTCGCACACATGCAAACGCTGAACATGATGTCAGGCCTGCTTGCTGTGAGATAGAGCAATGATCCTATCATACCTCTATACCTTGTAACATCTATAGGTTTACCTTTCTCATCTCTACCTAAGTGGTTACCTTGACTCATGGGAGTATCATTGGACTTGAAGTTATCAAAACTGAATTTCTTTATCAAATCATTGCAATATTTAGTTTGACTAATGAAAATGCCTTGCTTGCTTTGGTTAATTTGAAATCCCAAGAAATAAGATAGTTCACCCATCATTGACATTTAAAATTTACCTTTCATTAAATTTTCAAAATCTTTGCACAACTTATTGTTTGTAGATCCAAAGATTATGTCATCAACATAAACTTGGACCAGCAAGATGTCATTTCCATTAGTTTTTATGAAAAGTGTCTTGTCAACATTTCCTCTTAAAAAGTTTTGTTGAATGAGGAAATTGCTGAGCTTCTCATACCAAACTCTTGGAGCTTGTTTCAACCCATAGAGGGCTTTCGTTAGCTTGTATACATGATTAGGAAAATCTGGATTCTCAAAACCAGGTGTTTGGCTAACAAAAACTTCATCTTGGATATAACCATTGAGAAATGCACTTTTCACATCCATTTGATAAAGCTTAAAGTCCATTATACATGCATAAGAAAGTAGTATTCTAATGGCTTCTAACCTAGCTACAGGGGCATAGGTTTCATCAAAATCTATTCCCTCTTCCTGATTGTAACCCTTGGCCACTAGTCTAGCTTTGTTCCTAGTGATGACTCCATTCTCATCTAATTTGTTCCTAAACACCCATCTTGTTCCTATGATGTGCTTATTTTCTGGTTTAGGTACTAGAGTCCAGACCTTGTTTCTCTTAAATTGGTTTAACTCCTCTTGAATATCAAGTATCCACTCACTATCTAGTAAGGCTTCCTTGATGTTCTTGTGTTCAATCTGAGATACAAAGGCTGTAAGGTTACAAAAATGCCTAAGGTTCCTCCTAGTTGCCACTCATTTAGAGATGTCCCCTATGATGTTATCTATGGGATGGTTTCTACTAAACTTCCACTCCCTAGGTAACTCATCTACCCTAATAGGTTCAACACAATCACTATTGGTTGGAGGGGTAGTTTCATTTGGTTCTATAGGTTCAGATTCTACAACTTCATTTAAAGAGGCATCAACCATAGAAGGAGTGTTGTTCAAGTTTTCTTTAAAAAGTTCATCAAACTTAACATGAACTGACTCTTCTATGGTCTTTGTCCTTTTGCTGTAGATTCTATAGGCTTTGCTAGTTTGGGAATAACCTAGAAAGATACCCTCATCTGCCTTGGGATCAAACTTACCTAGGTGTTCTTTGCCATTGTTTAAAACAAAACACTTACAACCAAAGACTCTAAAGTAAGAAATATTTGGCTTTCTACCCTTATACAACTCATAAGGAGTTTTCCTAAGGATTGGCCTAATCAAAACTATGTTGACAACATGTGTGGCAGTGTTAATTGCATCAGCCCAGAAATACTTGGAAATATTTGAGTCTTTAAGCATAGTCCTAGCTAACTCCTCTAAAGACCTATTTTTCCTCTCCACTACACCATTTTGCTGTGGTGTCCTAGGGGCTGAATACATATGATGAATACCATTCTGTTCACAGTAAGTATCAGAAGAATCATTTTGGAACTCACCTCCATGATCGCTTTTGATGGACATAATTTTCTGACTTGTTTCATTTTGTACCAAGTTTGCAAATTTTTGAAAACAGAAAAAGCATCACTTTTATGAGTTAGAAAGTAAGTCCAGGTGAATCTAGAATAGTCGTCAATTAACACAAAACCATACAGATTACCTCCAAAACTTCTCACTTGAGATGGACCAAAAAGGTCCATGTGAATCAGCTGCAAAACCCTATTGGTTTTGACCATGTCTATTGGGGGAAAAGAAGATTTGACAAGTTTACTTCTTTCACAAGAATCACATAATCTGTCCTTAGTAAACTTCTTGTCAGGGAGTCCTATAACTAGCTGTTTATTAACAAGTCTATTCAAATGATCTATATGAATATGCGCAACACGTTTATGCCATAACCATGTCTGATCAGCATTTGATAAGAAGCAACAAACAGAATTAGCAGGCACAACATGTAAATCCAACATGTAAATATTGTTAATTCTATCACCAACCAATTTGATACTTTTATCATCCTTTTTCTCAATTATGCAAGAAAGTGGAGAAAAGCTTACTTGAAAGCTATTGTCACAAAGTTGACTTATACTTAGAAGGTTGTGTTTTAGTCCTTCCACGTACAAGACGTTTTTGATGATAACAGTTGAGTTGCTGCCTATGTCACCAATTTCACATATCTTACCCTTATTGTTATCACCGTATTTAACAAATCCACCTTCTTTTAGACTTAGGGACAAGAACATTGATTTGTCCCCTGTCATATGCTTTGAGCATCCACTGTCAAGGTACCATTGGTGCCTTGTGGATCTCAAGCATACCTGCAACAAAATCAGAATTTCAATTTAGGTACCCAATTTAAATTGGGTCCTGGGGGGCAGTTTCAACATTTTGTGTCTTGACCTTCCAAATCTGTTTACATCCTCTGTTGGAAAGTTTTTTAAATTTGCAATTGTAAACAAAATGTCCTTTTCTACAACAGAAATGACATGTGACAGCAGAGGATGCATACTGTTTTGGTTTGACAAAGACGTTATGCATATGACTAGATTTACCAAACTTCTGGTTATGCTTAACATTCCTATATCCAATGCCATGTTTGTTGTGATTATGTTTAACATGCATATTTGATTTATAGCCTAGTCCAGATTTCTCATTGAAATTCCTTTGATTAGCAAGAAGTATGTCTAACTGGTTTTTACTGCTGTTAAACTTATCTAGATCACTATGCAATGCATGATTTTCACTTTTCAGACTTTCATTTGTATCCTTAAGTGATTCATGCTCAAGTTTAATTTCATCATACAATATGCATTTCTCTTCTATTAACTTGTTAGTACTAATCAACTTTTTAATGGTACTAACATATTCATCATGTAATTCACTAAATGCATTTTGTAGCTCATCATATGAAGGATTAGATGAACTTACATCGCTATCTGAATCTGAGTCTGTTTTAGCCATAAGACATAAGTTTGCTTGCTCTTCTTTAGAAGATGAAAAGGATTCGTTGCCATTATCGTCCCATGCAACATAAGCTTTTCTGGATTTGGGGGCTGATTCCTTGCCTTTGTTCTTTGTAGTTCTGTTCTTATTTTGCAGCTTGTAACACTTAGACTTTATGTTTCCTGTTTTTCCACATTCATAGCAAGTTATTGTCTTCGTGTCATTAGTCTTGGAACTGGATGGTTTTCTGAACTTGTTGTCTTTCATTTTCAGAAATTTCTTAAACTTCTTGACAAGTAACCCAATCTCAGGCTCTTCATCATCCTCACTACTTGATTCATATGAGCAGCTCTCTTGTTCAGACTTAGAATGATGTGTTTGGGCTTTCAACGACAATCCTTTCCTTTTCTGTCAGTTTGTTCAGCCTCATTGAGTCTGTGTAATTCCATTTCATGCTCCCGCAGTTTACCAAACAGTGTAGCTATCGCCATGCTTCTAAGATCCTTTGATTCTGCAATGGCAGTGATTTTTGGTTGCCATTCTCTGGTTAGGCATCGCATGACTTTGCTGATTTGTTGGTCATTGTCACTTTCCTTTCCTAATGCATTCAAGTTGTTGACAATGTGTGTAAATCTGGTTTGCATGTCATTAATTGATTCCTCTTTCTTCATACTGAACAACTCATATTCATGCATCAAGGTGTTTACACGAGCTCTTTTCACATCAGTGGTTCCTTCACATGTCTGTTGAAGAGTATCCCACATCTCCTTTGCTGTCTTGCAGTTGGAGACCCTGAAAAACTCCTCAGCAGAAAGTGCAGAAGTTATAATATTCTTAGCTTTTGCATTATAACCTACCTTCTTCTTATCATCCTCAGACCATTCAGCCCTGGGCTTAGGAATGAAAGAATTTTCAGTTCCTGCAATTTTTGGCACATAAGGTCCTTCTAAAACAACATCTAATATGTCTATGCTAGCAGCCTCTAAGAAAATTAGCATTCTATGTTTCCAGTACATATAGGCGGCCCCATTAAAGGCAGGGGGACTAGCCAATGAAGCACCCTCTCCTAGAAATTCTGAGGTCATGGTCTTTTTATGAGAATTACTCTAACAAAAAGTAGGCTCTTGATGCCAATTGTTGGGGGAGTATGACCTCAGTTTAACAGAAAATCGTGAAGAATAATGCCTATTCTAACAATATGCTAAATAGTTTACTAAATTGAAAATTTATTAAACAAAAGATTTATCAAGGTCCCAAAAATCAATCGTACAAGAAGATAAACAATAACACTAATTGTCTAATAGAATGCAACAGATACAAGTTATTAATCAACATATAGATTCATATACAGGCATGCCAAGAATAACAATTCATGTAATGTCAATTAACACAAAATTTTATCATTGCATACAATCAATATCAATCAAGTAAGTAATGCAGAAATAAAAGAGATAAGGGAAGGAAAATGTACACAGTAATTTTTATACTGGTTCGGCCGTCGATGTGACAGCCTACATCCAGTCCTAAGATCAACTGATCTTAGCCTTCTCAATAGAATCTTGTAGAGTCGTTTTACAGATGTTCCAGCCGCCCTGCCATTCAATCTTAAAACACTCTCTCTATTTTATCCTTATCTCCCTGAATCCCAGAGTTTATCTCCTATAAACTCTTCCAAGATTTCAGTACAGTGTCTTCTTGATGAAGCCCCACAACATAGAAGATCACTACCAGTTTCAACTGGATTTCTCAATGTTATTTGATTACAGAATTTGTTTACAGAAAGTCTAAAACAGAAATATATAGAAATTTCTTGAGCTATCTTCTTCTCAAATGTTCTTTCTCAAGCAATCTTTTTCAGTCTTTATTGATCACGAATGATGAATGGTCAAGTCTGAAACATCAATGTTCAATGTTATTTCAATGTGAGATAGATATATCAGAATATTATGAGTTCTGTGAATGTTATGAGTTATGTCAATGTCATGAGTAGAAGTAAATGAAAACAGTTTATATAGTTTCAGAAAAACCAACAGATGAATCGATTTGCCCAATCGATTCATTAAAGTTATAAAGCATGCTCAATCGATTTCTCAAATCTATTTCGCGAATCTTGTTTTTCTTGAATCTTGAAACTACATAAACTAATCGATTTACCTAATCGATTATTTTAAGGCATTCTTCAGAATTGAATAACAGTTCATATTTGAATCGATTTGCATAATCGACTTGAGATGTTTTGTTCCAACAACGAGATCAAAACAATCGATTTACTCAGTCGATTCAAACATTTACATAATCGATTTGGCCATATGCTAAGTCTTCTCTGTTACTAAAACTTTTGTTCCAATCGATTGTGCCAATCGACTTCACTGGTCACAGAGTGTTAGCTTAAATCATGTTAATCGATGTGCCTAATCGATTATGGACTTATGTCTGAAGAACAGTTTATCAGTTGGTTCATTTAATCGATTTACCAAATCGATTGATGCCAAACTTATTACACAAGAAATAGTTCAATGCATTGTGCCAATCGATTGTGTTTGTCTCAGACCAAGTTTATTTTCAAACTTAATTTGTGAAATCGATTTGCCTAATCGATGGGTTAATAACTGGCTTGGCTCTGTAACTTTCACAATCGATTGTGTCAATCGATTTAAACAATCAGAATAGTCTTGTGATTGGAACAATCGATTTGTCAAATCGATTAGCTTGCAAAACAGCATGCTACTGACTTGCACACTTTACTTTCAGTAAATGTGCAAATCGATTTGCCTAATCGATTTCCTAATCACAGAATTCACAATTTCAAACAACCCTATTACAAAATCGATTTGCTAAGTCAATTTTCCAACTTTTGTTGATTCCTTGAGTTCCAAGCTATTGTCTCAACTTTGTAGGGTTGAGTTGTTGTTCCTGAAATTTTACTCAATTCAAAAAGTAAGATTTATCACATGATGTATGTTTGTCAATAATATCAAAAAATGGACTTATGTCTAACAATATTAAACTTCACTAAGAGATGAAGTTTAAACTCCACATAGATGGGTCTTGGACCCCACATATTGATGGGTTTTAAACTTCACAAAGAGATGAGGTTTTAAATTCCACATGGATGAGTATTAAACTTCACAAAGAGATGAGGTTTAAACTCCACCTAGATGAGTATTAAACTTCACAAAGAGATAAGGTTTAAACTCCACATGGATGGGTCTTGGACCCCACATATTGATGAGTTTTAAACTTCACAAAGAGATGAGGTTTTAAACTCCATTTGGATGAGTATTAAACTTCACAAAGAGATGATGTTTAAACTCCACATGGATGGGTCTTGAACCCCACCTTTAGATGAGTATAAACTTCACAAAGAGATGAGGTTTAAACTCCACCTGGATGAGTATTAAACATCACAAAGAGATGAGGTTTAAACTACACTTGGATGGATGTTGTACCCTACATATAGATGAGTATTAAACTTCACAAAGAGATGTGGTTTAAACTCCACACAGATGGGTCTTGTACCCAACACTGGATGAGCTGGTGCTGCACGTTTTTCATATACTGAGAGAAATAATTGTAACCACACACAAAATACTCATTTGGCAAATTCTTGTTGTGTGAAATTCATATTGTGATTGAGTCACCATCATTAGTCCTCTTTTATCTTTTCTGTAAATACAATCTGTAAAGAAATTTCTGGAAATCCAGTGGTGTAAACTGGTGGCTATCTTTGTTGGTGCGTGAGTTCATCAAGAAGAAGTGTCATCTTGAAGGTGGCATTGTAATAGAATCGAGTGAGTGGGATAGATAGGCCAAGATTCAGCTGGAAATCTGTAAAACGAACTCAAGTCAATTCTAGTGGAAAGGCCGAAATCTGGTTTAGATTTTAGGACTGGATGTAGGCTATCAAACTAATAGTCGAACCAGTATAAATCCTGGTGCACTATTTTCTAACCTTTTCTCTTTTTTAATATTGCATGAATGCTTAATCTTGAATGTTTGTATTGATAAATTTTTGTCTTGATTAATCTGTGGAATTAGCATTGTATTTGTTTCAGTTCTCTTATATTGATAATACATGCAATTGTAAATCTTTGTCTTGATAATGTTTAAATTTATCATTGTTGAATTGGAATAATATTGATCACGTTGGTTTCGATATTAATTTCAATACTTAGGAAATATTAGATAACTTTGCTAGTAACATTGTATTAAACATCCTAAGGTTAGAGGCCATAAAACCAACAATTAGTATCTAGAGCCTGATCTTTTAGATAAAATCTTAAAAGAAAATGACCTCTGTAGAATTTCTAGGAGAAGGTGCATCCTTGGCCAGGCCCCCTGCATTTAATGGGGCTGCCTACATGTATTGGAAGGAGAGAATGATAATTTTTCTAGAAGCATGTTGTCTTGATATACTTGAAGCAGTAATAGATGGACCCTATGTGTCTAGAATAGCTGGCACAGATGATTCATTAATCTCAAAACCCAGATCTGACTGGTCTGAGGATGACAAGAAAAAGGTTGGATACAATGCTAAGGCTAAAAACATAATTACATTTGCATTAAGTGCTGACGAATTTTTCAGGGTGTCTAACTGCAAAACTGCCAAGGAGATGTGGGACACATTGCAACTAACGCATGAAGGAACAACATATGTAAAGAAGGCCCGAATCAACACGCTAATGCATGAGTATGAGCTTTTCAACATGAAGATAGAGGAGTCAGTTAATGATATGCAGACAAGATTCACACACATAGTCAATAATCTAAATGCTCTTGGTAAGGTGATTGATAATGAGCAGCAGATCAGCAAAGTGATGAGGTGCTTGACCAGAGTGTGGCAACCCAAGATCACTGCCATTGCAGAATCAAAAGACCTTGGTAGCATGACAATTACCACACTATTTGGAAAACTAAGAGAGCATGAGATGGAACTGCACAGACTGAATGAAGCCGAACAAACTGACAGGAAAAGAAAAGGATTTTCTCTGAAGGTTCAAGCTCATAAAACAAAATTTGAACCAGAAACATCTGAAGATTCCAATACTGAAACTGATGAAGAACCAGAAATAGGAATGTTGGTCAGAAAATTCAAAAAGTTTCTGAAAAAGAAAGGAAGCTAGTCAAGAAAACAACCAAATTCAAAGACAAAAGGCTTCAGCAAGAGTGATGCAAATGACAGCAAGGCAATAACCTATTACGAATATGGGAAAACAGGCCATATAAAATCAGAATGCTTCCAATTGCAAAACAAAATTAAGACTGCAAAGGCTAAAGGCAATCAACCACCTCCTAAAACCAGAAAAGTCTACCATTGCCTGGAATGATAACGATGATGAATCCTCTGCATCTTCAGAAGAAGAAGAAGCTAATCTTTGTCTAATGGCCAACACAGATTCAGATTCTGATAGTGAGGTAAGTTCTACATCCAATCCTTCTTATGATGAATTACATGATGCATTTAATGAACTACATGATGAATATGTTAGTGTAATCAAACAGTTAATTAGCACTAAGAGTTTGTTAGAAGAAAAATGCATGATTTATGAAGAGATTAAACCGGAACATGAGTCTCTCAAAGAAATAAATGAAACTCTGAAAAAGGAAACTTATGCACTGCAATCTGATTTAGTAAAGCTTACAAGTAGTAAAAACAAACTAAATGTTCTGCTCAGTAACCAGAGAAATGTAAATGTAAAATCTGGACTTGGTTATAGACAAAACAGAAATGCTAACAAGAATCAGAAATTTGTTAGATCAAAGCATATGCATGATATCTTCACTAAACCAAATCAGAATTCATCCTCTGCTGTTACATGTCACTTTTGCTGTAAAAAGGGACATATTGCTTTTAATTGTAAACTAAAAAAACTTGCTAACAAAGGATGGAAATAGATTTAGAAAGTAAAGAAACCAATGTTTGAAACTAACCCTCCAGGACCCAATCTAAATTGGGTACCTAAAACCAAAATTTAATTTTGTTTGCAGATATGCTTGACATCCAAGACTCACTCATGGTACCTAGATAGTGGATGTTCCAAGCATATGACAGGAGACAAATCAAAGTTTTTGTCTCTGAATTTAAAAGATGGAGGTTATGTAAAGTACGGGGATAATAACAAAGGTAAGATATGTGGAATCGGAGACATAGGAAATGAATCTACAATAGTTATCAACAATGTTCTGTATGTAGATGGCTTAAAACACAATTTGTTGAGTATAAGTCAGCTCTGTGACAAAGGATTCCAGGTAAGTTTTACATCTCAGTCTTGTATACTTGAACACAAGGAGAATAAAGGCATAAAACTGGTAGGTGACAGAGTCAATAACATATACATGCTTGATTTTAATGCTTTGCCTGCTAGTACTATTTGCTGTTTATTATCCAATTCTGATGAGAACTGGTTGTGGCATAAAAGAGTAGCACATATACATATAGATCACCTTAACAAATTAGTAAGTAAGCAATTAGTTCTAGGACTCCCAAACAGAAAGTTTACTAAGGATAAGTTGTGTGATTCCTGTGAGAAAAGCAAGTTAGTTAAGTCATCTTTCCCCCCAATAGATTTAGTTCAAACCAATAAGGTTTTGCAATTAATACATATGGACCTATTTGGTCCATCTCACGTGAAAAGCTTTGGATGAAACTTGTATGGTTATGTGTTAGTAGATGATTACTCTAGGTATACTTAGATATTTTTTCTGACTCACAAGAGTGAGGCATTCTCTATTTTCAAAAGATTTGCAAATTTAGTTCAAAATGAGACAAATCAAAAAATAATCTCCATCAAGAGTGATCATGGTGGAGAATTCCAAAATGAATCCTTCAATAAGTACTGTGAACTAAATGGAATTCACCATATGTACTCAGCCCCTAGAACTCCACAACAAAATGGAGTTGTAGAAAGGAAGAATAGGTCTCTAGAAGAATTGGCTAGAACTATGATTAACGACTCAAATCTTCCTAAATATTTTTGGGCTGATGCAATTGACACAACCACACATGTAGTTAATAGAGTTCTAATTAGGCCTATAATTAGAAAAACTCCCTATGAGTTATACAAGGGTAGAAAACCAAACATTTCTTACTTTAGAGTTTTTGGATGCAAATGCTTTGTATTGAATAATGGGAAAGAACACCTAGGAAAGTTTGACTCTAAGGCAGATGAGGGAATCTTTCTAGGATATTCACAATCTAGTAAGGCCTATAGAATCTACAATAAAAGAACAAAAACTATAGAGGAGTCTGTTCATGTAAAGTTTGATGAACTGTTTGCTGAAAACCTGAACAACACTCCTCCTATAATTCTTGGGATGAAATTGTAGAATCTAATCCAATAGAACCTAATGAAACTGTACCTCAAACTAACTTGGATTATGTAGAACCAATAAGGGTAGATGAATTGCCTAAAGAGTGGAAGTTTAATAAAAACCATCCCTTAGATAACATAATAGGAGAAATCTCTAAAGGAGTTGCAACTAGAAAAACACTTAGACATTTCTACAACTTTACAGCCTTTGTATCTCAAATAGAACCCAAAAACATAAAAGAAGCTCTATTAGATAATGAATGGATAATTGCTATGGAAGAAGAACTTAATCAATTTGAGAGAAACAAAGTATGGATCCTAGTTCCTAAACCAGAAAATAAACACATTATAGGAACTAGATGGGTGTTTAGGAATAAAATGGATGAAAATGGAGTCATAACTAGAAATAAAGCTAGACTAGTTGCTAAAGGTTATAATCAGGAAGAGGGCATTGATTATGATGAAATCTATGCCCCTGATGGCTTATGCTTGTATAATGGTCTTTAAACTATATCAAATGGATATAAAAAGTGCCTTTCTCAATAGAGATATCCAAGAGGAAGTTTTTGTTAGCCAAACTCCAGGATTTGAGAATCTTGATTTTCCAAATCATGTCTATAAGCTAACAAAAGCCCTCTATGGATTGAAACAAGCTCCAAGAGCTTGGTATGAGAAACTCAGCAATTTCCTCATTCAACAAAACTTTTTAAGAGGAAATGTTGATAAGACACTTTTTATTAAAAAAGATGGAAAAGACATCTTGCTGGTCCAAGTATATGTTGATGACATAATATTTGGATCCACAAATAATAAGCTGTGCAAAGATTTTGAAAACATGATGCAAGCAAGATTTGAAATGTCAATGATGGGAGAGCTATCTTTCTTCTTGGGATTTCAAATCAATCAAAGCATGAATGGCATTTTCCTAAGTCAAACCAAATACTGTAATGACCTATTAAAGAAATTTGACTTTGATAAGTTTAAATCCATTGATACACCTATGAGTCAAGGTTGCCATTTAGATAGAGATGAAAAGGGAAAACCAATAGATGTAATAAAGTTTAGGGGAATGATAGGATCTCTGCTATATCTTACAACTAGTAGACCTGACATAAAGTTTAGTGTATGCATGTGTGCTAGATACCAAGCTAATCCAAAGGAATCCCACCTAAGTACAGTCAAAAGAATCTTTAGATATCTAATAGGAACCAAAAATCTAGGTTTGTGGTATCCTAAGGGATCAACTTGCACTCTAGTTGGCTATTCTGATTCTGATTTTGTTGGATGAAAACTAGACAGGAAAAGTACATCTGGTACTTGTCATCTATTAGGAAACTCCCTTGTTTCATGGCATAGCAAGAAACAGACTAGCATTGCACTATCAACAGCTGAGGCTGAATATATTGCAGCTGGAAGCTGTTGTGCACAGATTCTCTGGATGAAACAACACATCTCTTAGGATTTATGAAATCGATTGCACAATCGATTTATGATGCATAGTGTCTAATTTGTCAAAATAGAAAACACGATAATCAATTGGTTAATCGATTTTCTAATCATAGGTAGTTGTATATGCTAGATTTTTCCTCAATTCAATTGATTGGTCAATCGATTGACACATTGGTAAATGGTTTAAAGAATCGATTTCATAAACGATTAACTTGGCCCCAGACTTCAAAAATGAGAAATTTTTCAAAACTCGAACCCGAGCATCGTTTGGGAAATCGATTGTGTCAAAATTTTAAAACCTAAACTTAAATGAATCGATTTGGAAATCGATGCTGAGATGAGCAGTTTTCTGAGCTGATATGGAAATCGATTGGGACATCGATTTAGTAATTAAAAGGCAATCGATTTGAAACATGACCGTTGCAAATTTTTACTAGCCATTAGAGGCAATAACGACTGAGCCGTTTTCACTTCCCCAATAACGGTAATCCAATCGATTGACCAATCGACGTGCATGTTCGAATACTCAAAAACAATGATTGGGAAATTGATTCTGAGCACACTACTTAAAACCCTAAATCGATTTCGCAATCGTTTTCTGCATATTTCTCAAAACTCTCTGCATTTTCTCAGAACTTTCACCCTTCTAAACTTTCTCTAATACATTGAAACTTCCAAAAACTCATAAATCTTGCAATGGCGAGAGTAAAACAAACTTCTTACAAATCACCATCCCCTTCATCTTCATCAAGTGGAAGAACCCCCTCACCTCCACCCACTTCTAAAAGAGTTTCTATACCAACCCATAAAATCATGGCCGAAGATAAAGGGAAGGCCATTGCAGTTGATATATAAATAAATTTAGATTATGCTGATGTTCTCTCCTGTTCATACCTTTTTGCATTAAATGACAAAGGGGGAGAATACTGAAACTGAAAATTTAACTTGTATTAGTTAGTTGTGTTACTGCATTGGTAAATTGAATACTAAACCTGTTGCTGCATTGCTCTGACATTGCTATATTGCTCTGGTAATGTAATTTGTGGTAGTTAGCTCTGATTGTGATAGCTCTGATACTGGATGTTGTAAACAGATCTGATTTTAAACCTCAGTTTTTTTTTCTAAGCTCTAATACCCTGATACCAAAGTTCAATAAATTTAAACATCCAGCTATGATACCATAATGTGTTACTGAATCTGCATAGATTTTGGTAGAGTATGCTTGTGTTACTTAAATGAATCATGAATGCTAAAATTCACGGGGAGCTTTTAAATTATTGTAATTATAATGTTAAACCTTGGAATGTAAAACTCAAGTTAAAATTGTATGTTTGTCACTTAATCAAAAAGGGGGAGATTGTTAGACATAAGTCCTCTTGATCATGATTTTGACATAATTAACAAACATACAACGTACATGCATCATTTGATAAAACTAACAGTTTGAACCGAGTGACATTTCAGGAAAAACAAGCAAACATTATACACTTGGACAAAAGCTTTGAACGCAAGGAATCAAACAAAATTGGAGGATGTGCTTGAAGAAGATGCAAATCTGTCTAGTGTTAATAGTGGTCATAGTAATTAATTAGTAGACTCATCAATGTGGTTTCATACTTAAGTATTTGCCAAAGTAAATTTGAAATCATAAAATAAGGAAATAAATAAATCAATTGATGAATCAATTGAGCAATCGATTGTTTGACACAGAACCAAAGTTTTTACCAACTAAATCGATTGGGCAATCGATTACTTAAAGGGTTTTAGTGAAACCTGAGTTCTGGGTTTAAACCAATCAATTGGATAATTGATTGGGACATCAATTGAGTAATCGATTTTGTAATTCACAGAACCAAGCTCTTATTAAAGTAATCGATTGGCAAATCGATTAGGAAAAAGTTTTTCATCAGGTATGAGTTATGTGATCAGCCAAATCGATTGGACAATCAATTGAATTAAGTTTCTTAAACTACAAGTTTTGTGGCAATCAATTTGGCAATCGATTGAAATAATGAATTACTTAATCACTCATCAGAAACATATTGCATAATCGATTGGTAACTCAATTTTGACTAAATAGCTGAGCTACTGTAACAAGCACAATCGATTGGCAAATCGATTGGAGTAAAATGTCTGAGTCACTGTGACCAGCACAATCGATTGGCAAATCGATTGGAGTAAAATGTCTGAGCCACTGTGACTAGCATAGTCGATTGGCAAATCGATTGGAGTAAAATGTCTGAGCCACTATGATCAGCACAATCGATTGGCAAATCGATTGGGAAAAATGTTTGAGTTACAGGAAGAATTCATCCCATTGGTAAATCGATTATGTCAATGTATGAGAGTCGACTAAGTAATCGATTTTTTTGATCTCGTTGTTGGAACAAAACACTTATAATCGATTATCCAATCGATTCTGATATGAACTTAACTTCAGGTTCTGATTTGTGCATTAAAAGAATCGATTGGAAAATCAATTCATTCTTATAATTTCAAGATTCAAGAAAAACAAAAAACGCGATAACCGATTGGGAAATCGATTAAGCTGGTTTTAAACTTTTATAAAATCGATTGAAGAATCGATTTAACTGATGTTTTTTTGAACATATATAAACTGACTAAAATCACATTTAAAAAAAAAAAATACATAACACTTGAAACAATTATTCATTATACGTTTTTCATATACTGAGAGAAATAATTGTAACCACACACAAAATACTCATTTGGCAAATTCTTGTTGTGTGAAATTCATATTGTGATTGAGTCACCATCATTAGTCCTCTTTTATCTTTTCTGTAAAAACAATCTGTAAAGAAAGTTCTGGAAATCCAGTGGTGTAATCTGGTGGCTATCTTTGTTGGTGCGTGTGTTCATCAAGAAGAAGTCTCATCTTGATCTCGTGAGGGTTTGGCAGTTAGCTCTTAGGGATAAGGTGGCATTGTAATAGAATCGAGTGAGTTGGATAGATAGGCCAAGATTGAGCTGGAAAATCTGTAAAACAAACTCAAGTCAATTCTAGTGGAAAGGCTGAAATCTGGTTTAGATTTCAGGACTGGATGTAGGCTATCAAACTGATAGCCGAACTAGTATAAATCCTGGTGCACGATTTTCTAACCTTTTCTCTTTTTTAATATTGCATGAATGCTTAATCTTGAATGTTTGTATTGATAAATTTCTGTCTTGATTAATCTGTGGAATTAGCATTGTATTTGTTTCAGTTCTCTTATACTGATAATACATGCAATTGTAAATATTTGTCTTGATAAGTTTTAAATTTATCACTGTTGAATTGGAATAATATTGATCACGTTGGTTTCGATATTAATTTCAATACTTAGGAAAAATTGGATAACTTTGCTAGTAACATTGTATAAAACATCCTAAGGTTAGAGGCCATAAAATCAACAGATTATAAATATGCTTTTTCCAATATATTTGTTGAAATATGAATTATTTGGATTGCATGTGTTTGAGATATATATATCCTTTAAAAAAGATTGTTTTATTATATTTTCTTGAATGATCATTATTATTATATATTCAAATGAAATAGTAAATTATAAATATGATTTTTCAAATATAATTGTTGAAATATGAATTATTTGGATTGCTTGTGTTTGAGATATATATATATTCTTTAAAAAGATTGTTTTATTATATTTTCTTGAATGATAATTATTATTATATATTCAAACGAAATATTATGTCATAAATATGATTTTTCGAATATGATTGTTAAAATTATGAAATTTTTTGATTGTGTGTGTTGGAGATGGGTCTTGCACCCCACCTATTGATGAGTTTTAAACTTCACAAAGAGATGAGGTTTTAAACTCCACATGGATGAGTTTTAAACTTCACAAAGAGATGAGGTTTAACCACGATGAGTATTAAACTTCACAAAGAGATGAGGTTTAAACTCCACCTGTAGATGAGTATTAAACTTCACAAAGAGATGTGGTTTAAACTCCACCTGGATGAGTATTAAACTTCACAAAGAGATGAAGTTTAAACACCACATAGATGGGTCTTGGACCCCACATATTGATGGGTTTTAAACTTCACAAAGAGATGAGGTTTTAAACTCCACATGGATGAGTATTAAACTTCACAAAGAGATGAGGTTTAAACTCCACCTGGATGAATATTAAACTTCACAAAGAGATGAGGTTTAAACTCCACATGGATGGGTCTTGGACCCCACGTATTGATGAGTTTTAAACTTCACAAAGAGATGAGGTTTTAAACTCCATCTGGATGAGTATTAAACTTCACAAAGAGATGATGTTTAAACTCCACATGGATGGGTCTTGTACCCCACCATTAGATGAGTATAAACTTCACAAAGAGATGAGGTTTAAACTCCACCTGGATGAGTATTAAACTTCACAAAGAGATGAAGTTTAAACTCCACATGGATGGGTGTTGTACACTACATATAAATGAGTATTAAACTTCACAAAGAGATGAGGTTTAAACTCCACACAAATGGGTCTTGTACCCAACACTGGATGAGCCGGTGCGCCACATGATTAGATATACTCACTTTGCAAAAGTAGTATATCTCCATCATTGAATTAATTGATTATTTTTGTGGAATAAATGTGTATATTGGAATTATCTGATTATAATAGAGGTGGATTATCATTAATTTATTTGATGAGTGTTTATTAATTATTGGAAGTAGTTGGTTATTATAGAGAAATCTTAGTTATGTCACGAATAATTCTAAAGAATATTTTTGGATGAAGGCGGGTGCCATGATCGACTTTCCGGTTACCGCTCCGGTTGAGAATAATACTTGCTTTAAAATTGTGTGTATTATTCACTGGGATTTTGTATCTCATTAAAGTGTTATTTTCAGATACTAAGACCGTTGGGAACGTCGAGAGATGATAAGTCCTACCTCCCTTGAGAAGACTGATTTCTTTCGATTAGGTTAGTAGATCAAGTATAAGTAGACATAATGTCTACATCGTACTTTATGTTGGGATAAGACACTATTTGCCCAGTTTTGAAAATTTTTATTATTAAAGATTTTCTGGTTAGAAGGATTTATTTTGAGATTTCATAACATTACTTCTTTCTAACAATTCATTATTTATTACAATACCTTATTCTCTTTCCAAAATTTGAAAATTTTTCCGTTATTATCTCAATTTTTATACCCACATAACTAGGCATTACATTTTGGTATCAGAGCCAGTTCGAACCTAGATCGGACTGTGGTGTGGTTTTACTTTACTTTATTATTATTTTTATTAAAAAAAATCAAAACTTGGGCTTATAGAATTGGTCATTATAGTCATACATTTTATGACGAGTAACAAGCGAGGTACGAATGACACACTTGTTAAGGCTCTATGCTTGATAGCTATAGCCACATAGAATAGGCAAAGATTCTTCCTCATTTGAGAGGACTCAATGTCGAATTGGTAACAACCATAGACCCTTAATATATTAGGCTTTTTGAATTTCGAAACAACAGTCCACCACCTTTTCGAGGTTAGATATTATCCAATCAAAGCACAAGTGTGGTTATTGAAGTTAGAGAAGATCTTTAGCATCATTCATTGTCTTGACACAAACAAATAGGATTGATGTTTATATATCAGAGTCTGATGTTGAGCATTGGTGGATTTGTAATAGAGGAGGTTTGCTGACAAAACGAGTTTATTTTACTAGGGATAGGTTTCAGGAGTAACTTCTAGGGAAGTATATTCTCCACAATGTTCGTATTCAAAAGGAAATAAAGTTTATTCATATTCGTCATACGGATATTTTAGTTGCAGAGTATGTCGCCAAATTTTGAAGCTACATCATGATACTCTTGTTATTTTAGGGACAATCAGCAAAACGAGGGAAAGGCGGTCAAATTTGAGTAAGGAATTAAGTCTGAGCTGCAAAGCTTTAATGGGAATTCTAAGGATCTCTGACTACCCCACCATGGTAAACAAGTCCAGGGTGGTTGAGAAAAAGATTGAAGCACCAAAAGATGAGAAACTAAAGGATAAGTTTGTCTCTAGTGGAAAAGAATTCTACAGTAAAGGCTATAAATTTCATAACAATCTACACCCTTTACTCATAATTTCAAAGGATAAGTAAAGACAAGGCCATACTAGTAAGACTATGAGGTTATTTGTAGAATATAGAAAATTGAATCAAGTTACCATCAAGAATAAAAGAAAAATCCCTTGCCTAGGATAAATGATCTCTTAGACCAATTGAGAGGAGCTGCAATATTTTCAAAGATAGACTTGAGGTATGGGTACCATCAAATTAGGGTCAAAAGTGAAGATATTCCTAACACAGCTTTTAGGACAAGATACAAACACTTTGAGTACGTAGTGATGCATTTTGGAGTTACCAATGCCCTTTCTATTTTATGGATTATATGAGCCGAATTTTTAGGCCTTCTTAAATACGTTTGTGGTGGTGTTTATCATCAATGATATTCTAATCCACTCTGGGAGATTGGGTAAGCATGAGGGACACATGAGGATAGTATTGAAAATTTTGGGAGATAACACACTGTATGCAAAACTTGAGAAATGTGAGTTATGGCTTGATGATGTGAGGTTTTAGGACATATCATCTCTAGTAAGGGAGTAGCAGTTGATTCTAGTAAGATAGATTCAATATTAAGTTGGCCCCAAGCTAAATCAATGATTGAAGTAAGAAATTTCCTAGGATTGATGGGTTACTATAGGAAATTTATAGAGAGATTTTCTAATCTAGTCTTACCTCTCACCAAGTTGACACGATAAGAGAAAACTTGTGTGTGGGACTAAGAATGTGAGGATAATTTCAAAGAGGCAAATTATCCAACCCATTTTCTTGAATTAGCAGTTGTAGTCTTTGCTCTTAGAATTTGGAGGCATTACTTGTATAGAGCGAAATTTCATGTTTTTAGTGATAATAAAAAAACATAAGTATTTGTTTGATCAAAAGGATTTAAATATGAGACAAAGAAGGTGGATGGAGTTCGTTAAGGACTACGATTTTGAGTTGAAATACCACCTTGGGAAAGCTAATGTAGTGGTTGATGCTCTAAATAGAAAATCCCTACGTTTAGCTTGTATGATGGTACAAGAGACAAGTCTAATAAAGTAGTTTAAAGATATGAATTTGGATGTGTCCCATGATGCTTTAAACTTGAATCGGAATAGGCTGGAAATCAGTAATAACTTGACAGGGATAATACAAAATGAACACCTATTAGCTAAAGTACCGCAATCTTTTGTGGACAAGGAGAAATATACCTTATCTGGTGACGACTTAGTGTTGTTTAAGGATAACATCATTGTTCCTATGGAGGAGAGTCTTAAGGATAAGATTTTAGAGGAAGCTCATAATATTAAGTTCACGATGCACCCACAAATAACTAAAATGTATCAAGATTTGAGAAAAATGTACGGGTTTTGGTGTTTGTGTCTAGCATGTCAGAAGGTTAAAATTGAGCACCAAAAGCCTTCAGGATTGTTACAACCATTAGAAATTCCTGAGTGGAAATGGGATATGATATCTATGGATTTTGATGCCATTTGGGTGATAGTTGATCAAATGACCAAATCAGCTCATTTTTACCAATTAAAACAACTTATAGTTTAAATAGACTAGTTGAGCTCTACTATAAGGATATAATAAAGTTACACGATATACCCACTTGTATAGTATCAGATAGGGATCCACGATTTACCTCTAGATTTTGATAAAGCTTTCAGAGAGCTTTTGTTATTAGGTTAAGATTTAGCACATCTTACCATCGACAGACAGATGATCAATCAAAGTGAATTATCCAAACTCTTTAGGATATGCTAAGAGCTTGTGTTCGGGATGAAGGTGAGAGTTGGACACTCTACTAGACTATTTTTACAAAAACAATTATCACTCTAGTATAGGTATGACAAATATGAGGCTCTTTACGGAAGAAAGTGTATATCTCACACAAGTGTATCAGTGTGAAGTTAGGGATAAGTCTTTGTTAGGACCTTATTTAGTGCAAGAGACCACTAGTAGAATTCAACTAATTGGGGAAAGGATGCATACAATTTAAATTAGGGAAGAGAGTTATGTTGACAAGAGAAGAAAACTATTGGAATTTCAAGAAGAGACACGTGGAATCTTAAGAGTCTCTTTAAGACTAGGGTGAGGAGGTCAATGAAAGTCAAAAATAAAATAAAACTTTTGTTTCATGGGTCATTTTTAAATTCTAAAGAGAATAGTTACGTTACTTATCAATTAGCTCTTCCTCCTTATATATATAACCTTTATGATGTCTTTCTTGTTTCTCAACCCCGAGCATATGTGTTAGATTATTCACACGTGATAGCTCCCGAGTTAGTCCAATTAAAAGATAATTTAATCTTTAATTCTAGATTTATATGCCAGAGATGGCTATTTCAGAATCAGAGGAAGAAGTCATATGACAACATCCAAGTCTCCCTGATGCAAGTACATCAATTTCTTTATACTTGCACAAGTTGGTCACTTTGGTTTTATTCACGTTGACATAAATTTCGAGGACGAAATTTCTTTAAGGAGGGGAGAAAATGTAACATCCCAAATTAAAGAATTAAAAATAATTAGAATTTTAAAATATTATAATTTATAGAGTATTATGATTATATTATTATTATTATCATTATTATTATTATTATTACTATATCAACTATTAATTTGCATAAAATAAGGTAACAATAGTAAGTTTTTGTTTGTTTGAGACTGTAATAATAGGAAGTTTGTTTTGTTTGTTAAAGGTTTATGTGAAATAGATATTAACAAACAAGTTGTTATAACAAACTTTTACTACTTAATTATCTATTATTAAGGAGTCAAGCAAAACCAAACAAAGAATCTTATATGAATTCAATATGTATTCATTTTATTTGTAACAACCAAGAGTTTAGTGGGGCAAATATAGGATACTTAGTCAAACTATCTTATAAATATTTAATTATAAATAGATACAAAGAAGAAAATAAAAACTCAATAGAAAGAACTATACATGCCACCATAAAGAGGAGCGAAAGTATGATTGCGTTTGCAGTAGCAGCGGGTAGTAACAACTAACACATACCAAATTTTTTATAAAAGAGGTGAGTAATCACACCCTTTAAACTTTCATGGTACATTTATTTTGGAAATTTAGAATGGAAAAAGAATTAGATATTATGGATGGTATTTTCTTATAAAAATATACTTTGTCGAAAACCTAACTCTATTATAATTGAGATTTTATAAATTGTAATAATAGATTATGAATTGATTTGTTTAATATTGCTTGTTGGATTACCGTTTTCATGATTGTTTGAATATATACATTTTAAAAAGATTGTTTTATTATATTTTCTTGAATGATTGTTGTTATTATATATTCAAATGAAATAGTATTTTACAAATATGGTTTTACAAATACAGTTGTTGAAATATGAATTATTTGGATTACATGTGTTTGAGAGATATATATCCTTTAAAAATATTGTTTTATTATATTTTCTTGAATGATCATTGTTATTATATATTCAAATGAAATAGTAGATTATAAATATGCTTTTTCCAATATATTTGTTGAAATATGAATTATTTGGATTGCATGTGTTTGAGATATATCCTTTAAAAAAGATTGTTTTATTAAATTTTCTTGAATGATCATTATTATTATATATTCAAATGAAATAGTAGATTATAAATATGATTTTTCAAATATAATTGTTGAAATATGAATTATTTGGATTGCATGTGTTTGAGATATATATATTCTTTAAAAAGATTGTTTTATTATATTTTCTTGAATGATAATTGTTATTATATATTAAAACGAAATATTATGTCATAAATATGATTTTTCGAATATGATTGTTAAAATTATGAATTTTTTTGATTGTGTGTGCTGAAGATGGGTCTTGTACCCCACCTATTGATGAGTTTTAAACTTCACAAAGAGATGAGGTTTAAACTCCACCTGGATGAGTATTAAACTTCACAAAGAGATGTGGTTTAAACTCCACCTGGATGAGTATTAAACTTCACAAAGAGATGAAGTTTAAACTCCACATAGATGGGTCTTGGACCCCACATATTGATGGGTTTTAAACTTCACAAAGAGATGAGGTTTTAAACTCCACATGGATGAGTATTAAACTTCACAAAGAGATGAGGTTTAAACTCCACCTGGATGTATTAAACTTCACAAAGAGATGAGGTTTAAACTCCACATGGATGGGTCTTGGACTCCACATATTGATGAGTTTTAAACTTCACAAAGAGATGAGGTTTTAAACTCCATCTGGATGAGTATTAAACTTCACAAAGAGATGATGTTTAAACTCCACATGGATGGGTTTTGTACCCCACCTTTAGATGAGTATAAACTTCACAAAGAGATGAGGTTTAAACTCCACCTGGATGAGTATTAAACTTCACAAAGAGATGAGGTTTAAACTCCACATGGATGAGTGTTGTACCCTACATATAGATGAGTATTAAACTTCACAAAGAGATGAGGTTTAAACTCCACACAGATGGGTCTTGTACCCAACACTAGATGAGCTGGTGCTCCACATGATTAGATATACTCACTTTGCAAAAGTAGTATATCTCCATCATTGAATTACTTGATTATTTTTGTGGAATAAATGTGTATTTAATTATCTGATTATAATAGAGGTGGATTATCATTAATTTATTTGATGAGTTTTTATTAATTATTGGAAGTAGTTGGTTATTATAGAGAAATCTTAGTTATGTCACGAATAGTTCTAAAGAATACTTTTGGATGAAGGCGGGGGCCATGATGGACTTTCCGGTTACCGCTCAGACTAAGAATAATACTTGTTTTTAAATTGTGTGTATTATTCACTGGGATTTTGTATCTCATTAATGTGTTATTTTCATATACTAAGACCGTTGGGAACGTCGAGAGATGAGAAGTCCTACCTCCCTTGAGAAGACTGATTTCTTTCGATTAGGTTAGTAGATCAAGTATAAGTAGACATAATGTCTACATCGTACTTTATGTTGGGATAAGACACTATTTGCCCAGTTTTGAAAATTTTTATTATTAAAGATTTTCTGGTTAGAAGGATTTATTTTGAGATTTCATAACATTACTTCTTTCTAACAATTCATTATTTATTACAATACCTTATTCTCTTACCAAATTTTGAAAATTTTTCCATTATTATCTCAATTTTTATACCCACATAACTAGGCGTTATACTTGTGGCACACTATTTATAGACTTTTGGGTGTAGATTGCAATAGACAAGAGAATAATTGCTAATTGATTACCATTAATCTATTTTTTCAGGTTTTTTTTTCTTTTAATTGGCCACAATTATATCGATTCTTATTGCCATTGATTAACTTATTCGGTTTCTTTTCTACTCAGTTGATCACCATTATTCTGATTTTTATGACTATCAATCAATTTCTTTTCTGTTTTTTTTTTCATTTATTTTGATCATCATTGCATTGATTTTTATGACAATCAATTCATTTCTTTTCAGTTTCCTTTATTTTTATTTCTTATTTTTTTTTTTATATTTTAGAAAAGAATCTGAACAAGCATTGGAGGCAAACAAGAACCGAAAACACTTGTGATTGTTTAAAGCTTATATCCCTAATTATTTATTTTATTTTTTATATTTCTTTGCATATATTTATATATTTATTATTATTATTGTCATTATTATTATTATTTCCTTTTTTAATAAAGTAAAAAAATAAATAAAAATCGGACAAAATTAGGTGTCAACAGATCCCCTACTTTTTTATGTTGCAACTTTATTATGTTGTTCATAGTCTCCCAACATTTACACGTGTCACCCATGTTGTGTTCCAACATTGACTTCAGTTTCCAATGAGCTGACTCAATCCTATTATTACATATAAATTGTCAACATTGAGTAATTCAACAATATATAATAAAATTACAAAATCAAACTTTTAGAGTCACATGACATACCTGTTAGTCGTTTATTTGTCCATGCTTCAACAAACATTTCCTTATGAGGAGTCAACCAAGATTATTTCACACAGTCAACAAACAATTTATTATCGATACATAATTTCTCAAACATGTGCAAGTGCATGATATACTCTTTTTCATCAATGCAATATATAATGTCTTTCCACATATTCAATATTAACTCTTGTACATCCTTAAAGACATATTTCTTGCATTTTTCTCCAACATTTTTGTCGATATGAAATCGACAAAGCAAATTAACAACATGTGGAAATACAATACCAATTGTATTCATTAACGCAAGATCGCTATCTGTCACAATTACTTCAGGAAATTTGGTTTGTGTAACAAATAGTTCTCTTAGTCTCTCTAATGCACAACAAAAGTTTTCTTCCCATTCACATTCCAAATAAGCAAATCCAACTACAAAATTCATTTATATTAATGTCATACCAACAATTTCAAGTAATTGCATTATGTATTTATTGGTTTTATAGATCTTGTGCATAATCAACACAATCCGAAACAAATTCAACAACTTCACTGAATCTGGATGTGCCCAAAAAATATCTCTCATAACATCTGATTCTTCTCGTTTTCTATTCGAACACACATATTTTGCATCTTCAATTAACTTGAATAAGTGTTGCATCTATGTTCTATTACGTCTCACGTGCAATCAAATCATACTCCTCTGTTAATATATTTGTGAGATCTTAGTAACATTGTTCTAATCTCGGTATTGCAATGAGAGTAATATGTGTCTCAGTGCAACATTATATTTTATTAAGTCATGAACATGCTTTTTTTCTTCTTCATCTAAGTGTCCAACAAATGCATGCCCCTCCAAAGTATCAAGTAATTCATGGTTGTGAACTCCACAAATTACTTTAATGTCTATCCTAAACTACCTTTTAATGGTTTTGATCTAAACTTGAAAGGACAATTACATTTTTTTTTTTTGAACTTCAAGTTGAACTATGAGCACACTTGTATTTTTCTCCTTTGTCACAATCAATATTAATTTATTTCTCATCCCTTTGTCTCGTGTCTCTATATCTAATCTTCTGATTATAACAATAACTTTATTTTTTATACCAATTTCTTTAGCCCAATTCACAACAGCGTCCCTTGTATCAAATATCTGAAATAAAATATATAATAAATTATTATTAATTACAATTATATTTTTATAATTAATAATAATTATAATTATTCATACCTGATATGCGTCAAAAATGTTTGTAATATCGACGCATATTTTATCCAATAACAATAGCGATTTATCCAAATATGTTAACATTTTTAAAAAATTAATAAAATTTAAAAATTGGTGTGTATTGGAAAACTTGTCAATGAAGTTTTCTGGAAACACCTTCTGTACTAGAAAAGTTGAAGAAAGTTTTCCGATACATATATTTTTCCATTATGTACCAGAAATCTTTTTTAAAGTTTTCTAGTAACATTCTTCTGTATTGAAAAACTTGTAAAAAGTCTTTCGGAAACACTCTGTGTAACATGAGTCTTCTAAATAGTTTTTTGGAAGTTACCGAAAAACTTGCACCTATCAAAAATCCTTTTTACATCTTCGAAAATGATTAAAAAAAAGTGACTCTAAATTTTGTGAAATAATAAAAAAAAAAAAAGATAATTTTAACATTTGCATTAAATTGTGGAGGGGATAAATGTTTAAAAATGGGAGTATTGGATAATTTTTTTCATTTTTAAATTGAAATAAGGGTCGACATTCTTGTATCCATTTTGACAGTTCTAGTATGTACACACCAAAATGTTACTTAAATGATAATTTGACACATATTCAATGCATACTCCACAAAATATATATGCGATTGGAAAGGGCAAAATTTCGCACTACAAGTACGGACACATACATGAGTAATTAATTGCAAAATTAAATGGTATGGTAAAAATATATATAGAAACATAAAATGATTTCCTACAATCTTTTTTTAATGAAAAGAGAAATATTATCAAATTAAATGAGGTAAGAAAACATCTCTAATACTATCGGAAAATAATAAGGATTTACTAGGACAAGTAGAGTGAATAAAGATTGTCTATAAGATTTTAAGTGTCATGTGCGAATGATGAATTTGGTGGTTTATTTTTTAAAAAGTTATTAAGCTAAATTACATATGCGGTCCGTTAACTTAATTTCAGATAACGTTTTAGTCCTTTATATTTTTTTTCCCGAGTTGGTCCTTTATTTTAATTTTAAGTGACAATTTGATATTTTATATGTTTTAAAATATCAACAATATTGTCCCTTTTTTTACAAAAATTCAAAAAAATCATCAAATTTTTCAAACATAACCCATAAAATTCATTATCATCTTCAATAAAATACAAATTTAATCAAATTCATAACTTAAATCTTGAAATAAACTCATATTTTCATTCTTTATTTGATATTGTGGGAGATAAAAATATGAGTGTATTTGAATATTTGAGTTATGGATTTGATAAAATTTGCATTATATTGAAGATTATTATTAATTTGATGGGTTTTGATTGAAAATTTTGATGATTTTTTTTTTGAAT
>JBBPBT010000183.1:7461358-7482671 GCA_037974875.1 Cicer bijugum
ACTTAATTTCAGTTAACGTTTTAGTCCTTTCTTTTTTTTCTTTCCAATTTGGTCTTTTATTTTAATTTTAAGTGACAATTTGATCTTTTATGTTTTAAAATGTCAACAATGTTATCCTTATTTTTTACAAAATTTCAAAAAACTCATCAAAAATTTCAAACAAAATCTATAAAATTAATTATCATTCTCAATATAATGCAATTTCATCAAATTCATAACTTAAATCTTTAAATAAACTCATATTTTTATCTCTAACAACATCAAATAAAGAATGAAAAATATGAGTTTATTTGAAGATTTGAGCTACAAATTTGATAAAGTTTATATTAAAGAATATAACTAAATTTATGAGTTGTTTGAAAATTTTGATGAATTTTTGAATTTTTGTAACAAAAAGGATAACATTGTTAATATTTTAAAATATAAAAGATTAAATTGTCACTTAAAATTAAAATAAATGACTAAATTGAAAAAAAAAAGATAAAAGATTAAAACGTTAACTGAAATTAAGTTAAGAGACTATAGGTGGTATTTACCCTAAACTCACTGTGTCTATTATGAGGGATTTTCTACTAAACGTAACAAATTTGTCTCTTGTAAATGATGGTGGATTGGTTTTGGGATTTCATTTTTATAATGTCTGAAATTTGAGTTATAACTTTATAGTGGAAAAAAATGAGCAAGTGTCTAATTTAGATTGGAAAATGAAAAGATACTATACTATGACATAATAAAATATTTTCTTTAATATTTTTTATAAGAGATAATTGAGTCAATAAAAAATGATATATTTGATCTATATAATTTAGATTGATAGTAATTTTTTATTTAAAATTATTTTAATATAATAATATATATTTTTAATGAACAATAGACATTTTTCATGTTGGAAGTTGGATGCAAGAGATAATCTCTTGCAAGAGATAGTCTTTGATTGGATGATGTAAAGGTGGCTGAACAGATTACATAGTAATTCACACACTGATTTCTTGAATTACATATAAAGAATAATATTATAGACATGTTTCATTATACTATATACATTCCAATGTAAATTCTTTTTAAAATACTAATATCTTTGTAAATATCATTTGCGGTTATATTTTAATTGCTAATAATTTTTTTTTTTTTTGTGAATATGGATATCTAATTTGTAATGATAAATATCTTTCCTGTACAAGATACAACTCTTGCAACAGTTGTATTTATTTGAATTGAACTTATTGCAATTCTTTTCGCATTGACACACAATTTCTTCTTTTTCTTTCCTTCATTATATCCAATCTTTTATTGCCTTTACTAGGGCCACAAATCCTGCAATATTATTATAAAATGCATCTCAAATTGAAAGAATGAATGTTATTATGGCTGCTATTTTCGGTCTAATAATGCTATATGGATATCAATTTAAATCTACATATTAGAAAATGGTAAAATATCTACTTTTGAATTTGAAAATAAATAAATAAATAAAAGAAGAGGACATGATAGAGCGTTATTTTAGGTAGTTGTCTGCCTAACAACCTCCCCCAACAATTGTTTCTTCTAATTTTGGCTAATTGAATTCCACCATCCATAACTCTCTCTCAATGAAAACATTGTCTTCAAACTCCCATAATAATTATTTTTATTATTAATAAACATTTCAGGATAATCTATCTTCCTTTCCTTTGTAGTGTTACGAGAAGAGAGAGAAAGATCCTGATCTCGTCCATAAGCAAGGTCACGATCTTCCTCTATCTTGCCATATTCTTCTGACTTATCCTCGTTTTTTAAATTTATTTAGGTAATCTTTTGCAGCACAATATATAGAGAAACAATAAAAATGGCTAGTAGATCATTTTCTCATTTTGTTGAGGAAGAAATGGGAAAGTTCCCACACTTTGTTATATATATGTTACTTGAATGGGTGTTAATAATCATACTATTCCTTGATGGATTTTTAGCATTCATTGCCAATGAATTTGCAAGGTTCTTTGAATTGAAAATCCCTTGTTGGTTATGCACAAGGTTTGATCATGTAATGGTTCATAGAAATCCTGATTTTTATTACAATGAGTCTGTTTGTGAGGCTCATAAGAAAGACATGTCATCTCTTGCATTTTGCCACAATCACAAGAAGTTATCTGACATAAGGAAAATGTGTGAAGGGTGTTTACTTTCATTTGCAACAGAGAAGGAATCAGATTGTGATACATATAAGTCACTTGTTGGGATTTTGCATAAAGATTTGGAATGCTTTGTTGAGGATGGACAACCTATTCAGTTGAGTTTGAAGGATGATGATGGTGGGTTCATGGAGGTTTTTGACACAAACAATACTCAAAAATGTTCTTGTTGTGGTAAACCATTGAAAGTCAAATTTTCTTCTTCTACTTCTTCTTCTTCCGCCTTTGCAAAAGGGAAACACTCGCGATCATTTGCGCGAGCCCCTACTCCTTCGCCGCGAGCTTTTCCATTTTCATCATCTAAAAATGAGGACCCTCATTCTCTAGATTTGCCTCACATTGCCTATACAGAACTTAAGTTTTTGTCACGGAATGACTCTGAACTACCAGAGGAGGATCTTAACGTCAAATGTGAGTATATGATTCTACGTATAACTTAAAACTTATCAACTATGATTAATTTTTAGTTCCTAACAATATCATAGTTCTACATTACGGTCCACAACCACAATTACTGACTTAAAATAAAAAGACTTTAGAAGTTTCTACAACATCGCAACTTTGATCTTAAAAGATGCAATTACCTACATTTTTTCGTTATAGCAATCACAATTTAAAAATACCATGTAGAAATTAATAATATCATATTAATATGTATGCCTATAAAAACACATTGAATAAAGGTTAATATTTTGATTATGTGAACAATTATTGAATAAATGACAATGTTTTTGTTGTATATAGTGACAGAAGACATCAAATCTATCTCTGTGCCTCTATTGGCAGGAGGGGAAGATATAAACGATGAGTCTAGCAAACTAACTCCAACAGTAACAAAAGGCAATAAATTCTTTGGAATTCCATTGTCAGATTCAACAAACAACAGTCCAAGATGGTCATATAGGTTCAACAAGAAATCACCACTGGAAAAAACAGAATTTGCCTCAGAATCCAATGAGGTAATTAATGCAACTCAAAATGATTTTGATGATATAATTGTAAACAATTTGAAGAGACAAGTTAGATTGGACCGCAAATCACTAATGGCATTGTACATGGAGTTGGATGAAGAGAGAAGTGCTTCAGCAATTGCTGCTAACAATGCAATGGCAATGATAACAAGGTTGCAAGCAGATAAAGCAGCAGTGCAAATGGAAGCTTTACAGTATCAAAGAATGATGGAAGAACAAGCTGAGTATGATGAAGAAGCATTGCAGGCAACTAATGACATGCTTCTTAAAAGAGAGGAAGAAATAAGAGCTTTAGAAGCTGAATTGGAGTTTTATAGAAACAAATATGGTTTCTTAATGGCAGAAGGTGATGGCAATAATACTCCATCATTCAGACAAAGTGAAGATAATAATAATGAGACAACTAATAAAGATTTGAAAGCAGATAAAACATATCTTATTGGCCGTATGAAGAAGATGGAAAATAGACCATCTTTTTCAGAAAAGGGAATTTTACACTCTCTCTCTGACAATGTTAATAATATAGACAGAGAGACAGGTAACTAGATTTCTAATTAATTACACTATTTTTTTTCTTTCTTTTTTTGTGTATGAAATTTGAAAATAGGACCTTATGCATGTGATTTTAGTGTATATATATACACTATTTAATTTGTTGCATGTATTCAAGAATGTGTTCAAAAAAAGAGTGAACATTCTCTTTGGTGTTTGAAAATCTGAGGTGTTGTTACTAAAAAATATAGTTTTTTTTTTATATATATATATTTGTAATCAATTATTTTCGTTCTTAAATCTGTGTGACGTTGTTATAATAATAATAATAATTGAATATATTAAAATTATAAAATTATATGATAAATCTTTAATTAGTAACTTTAATCTTCAAATGCATTATTCATTAGTAAAACTAATTAAAAAAAATACTAACAAAAGAAAATGTGTTTACAATTTTGATATATTCAAATATTACAGTGATAGCCGTTCACGTATTTAAATATCAAAATAATTGTTTATTTAATTTTTACATGTATCAATATTTCATTAGTTTAGTTATTGCACCGAACTAACAAAATAAAATACATTTATAGATAATTTATGATTTTAATATATTCAGATACTATAATACCAATATCTCACGCATTTAATATTTAAGATAAAAATAACTTTCTAATCGTTAAATAAGATGTCACTGGTCAATAGTTATTGTGTTAATTGCCATTCCTCATGGTCACAATATTTGTGTTGTGACAGAAAAAGGAAGTGGAGTATAGTTAGATGAATGAAATTTGTGGTTGCGCCCAACATGAACAAATAATTAAAAGTCTTGATTGTGGTGGATATTGAGAATGCTTTACCTAACTCAAGTGATGGAAGCACCGAACAAGTTTCAACTATCTCACATAAATTTCTGCAAAATACCGATTATACCCCGGAGGTCAATGACTTGATACACAAATCATGTCCAAGCTTGCCTAACTTTCACAAGGATCATTTGGACAAACTTGTAGGATTTGTTTGTTTACATGACAACTATCAATGGTTCCTCTTTTGCTAATTAGTTTGTACTTTTTTCTAGCCCAAAATATTTAAACAATGTTAACTCTATCGTAATTATTGAATATTATCACATACAGTTTTTAAATTGAAGTTTGTTATTTCATTAATGGTTGTCGTAGTAAGTTGTTATTAGTTGTCAATATAAAACAATTTTATACATTGTATTTTCTATTTTTTCATTAAATAATTTAGTTAATTTTAATTATTATTTCTTCAATATTTCAAACTATTCTTTTATTTAAACTGTTTTGTGTCCATTAACACCTCTGCGTTTTTTTTAAGTTATACGTCTAAATTTTTTTCTTCTAAAATACATCATGAAAACTTATAGTTTAATCCAAAACTATGAAAATATTTTCGAACAGTGAATAAATGAGTAGATATCTTTTTAATTTGTTTTTTTATTTTACGTATATATTTACATAATAAAATCGGTCTCATGCATCACAAAATGAAAAATCAACATATTATAAAAATTATACATTGTAAGTTGTTCAAATGAAATATAAAAATTATGACAGTTTTTATATTGATTTCTAGCATACATAGAATTATTCGAAAATTAGTTTCACTCAAAAACTTCAATCATATATGAAGTATAAAAATTTGTCACTGGGACCATTTTTGTTATAAAAAAATACGAGATACTTCATTTGTTCTTCGAAAAGACAAATTGTATTAATATAGTTATCCAGGAACTAGAGGTGTCTAACATAGATCAATCTAGTAATTTCAAATTTTTGTAGCCAAAGTTTAAACAAACTCCATAGTTTCAATAATTTTCACCCAATAAAGCCTACAATTAGAACTTGATAAAAGTATTCCAAAAAAATTCTTCCACGAAGACTAAAATGTTGAAAATTAGAATTAATTTAGAATGCCACCTCATGAACACACCCCCTTGGCACTTAATTTTGTCTATTAATTATTATATATTTATGTGTTTTTTAGATATTACTAGAATAGTCGATATTAAAGTGGAATTACAAGTAATTTATGAAAAAAATCTTATTTTATTATGATTAAAAATAGAATTTACATAATATAAAATAATAATGATCAAAGAGGAGAAGACTCTCTTCTAAAGAAAATAAAATAAAATACAAGTCTAACTAATCCTAAGAGGCTCTAAAGTAGATAACTAACTAGGAGACAAAACTTAACATAAAATAATATAAAATAAAATTAAGTAGGAAGTTCTAATATGCCCCCACAAGCTGGACTATGGATGTTCAAGAGGCCAAACTTGGATATAAGATCACCAAAATGAGACGTGGTTAAAGGGTTGGTGAATGTAACACCCCAAATAAAATAAGAAGTGAGAGAACATTTGAATTAATGAGTATAATATATTATGAAATGAACGGAAAAATAATATTTCTAAACGGTTCATTTAGGGCTCGCTATAATAGTCATTTGAGAGATAAATTAATTAATGTGCAAATATGGAGTAGAAATATTTATAAGATGTTTAATTTAATTTTGTTTAATTTGTGATATTTGATATTTTTGTGATATTGGATGTCAAATGAATTTTGTGCATATGTTTGATTGATGATAATGATGTGATGATAAACCTTGAAGAATGTATTGTGTGATATAATATTATAAGACTATGATGGTGACTAACGATTGAGATGTTATTAAATTGTGATGAGTATGTTAATGTCACCCAACACACATTTATGAAATAGTGATGATTCCAACTTGTACTAAAGATGATGCTCTTAATGAAGTAATCTAGGCCAACAAAGGGAGAAAATAGATGTTGAGAATTATTGAAGTTGATGAGAACTTTTGAAGTGGATATTATTTTGTCATCATATAGGTAGAGTCTAACAACCTTAGTTATTTCGGGGAAGTACAACTGATAAGGATCTCAAGAGCATGAAGATGATTCATATTTTAATAAATTAGCATAAACTTTATTTATTTTAATTAATTAGCATAAACTTTATTTATTTTAATTTGGTTTGTATTAATTCTTAGTTTGCTTTGATTTGGAATTGTAACAGTTTTATTATTGATTTAGTTTTTGTTATGTGTAAGTGAAGATACTTTACTTACATTAAGTTTATTTTAGAGAAAAAATAAGATGTAAGACCAATATGGGCCTAGAGAATGGTGTCACTTATGACCCATTTAGGTTTAGAGATAGACTTAGTATAAATAAGGATTTGTAACCTCATGGAAGGCAGATTTTGAGTATTGTTTTTTGTGAGGCTTTGCTCTCTAGAGTTCTTTAAAGAATTCACTTTGAACTTATCAAGGTTGTTAATCCTTGTGGCGTTCTTTTTGGCTTATCAATCCCTAGATTGTGGCGCCATTTTGTTCTTGACTCGTTTGTTGAATAATAATTTTGAGTTTCCTTTACATCAAACCCTAATACCCCCAATTCTTCCAATTTTCGTGATCTGTAACCTGCGTTCATATCTCGAGTTCTATATACTGGTTTAAGGTGATTCAAAACCCTAACTTGCATTTCGGAACGTCATCTTTCACCTCGTTTTGGAATCGGCCGAATCGGAGTTTCGCAGCGCCGTTTATCACATTCTGTAGCTTTACAGGATTTTCACTCAAATTTGTAAGTTTCCGACCTAGAACGATCCTTAAATTAAACCATGACAATTAGAATCATATCATGTGGTACCAGAGCTTGTCTCTAGGTTTGGAATTGAAAAAAAAATTATTGCACACTACATGTTTGACAAAATTCCTAAGTATGTCATATCCTCAATATATTCGAGATTTTGTATTGGATCAAGAGTATGTGAAATATTTGTATGACAATGGATATGCAAAACAAGCTAGAAAAGTAGAGAAGCTTGCCCTGAGAGAGATAGATAAAATCAAAGAAAAGAAAGAAGAAGAGGAGAAACATTTGAGAGACAAAGGGCAAGAAATTGACGTCAACTATTTGTCTAATTGTGATAATTCTCTATTGCAAGTGCTTGAAGAAGTGTCTCCAAAGGAGAAATGTCATCCATATGTTGACATTGAAAGAAAAGTGAGTAAAATTGAAAGTCTCTTCAAACAAGAAAGTGAGTAAAATTGAAAGTCTCTTCAAACAAGAAAGTGAGGTAAATGAAGCAATGTTAGTGCTTGAAGGTGATTATTCAAAGGTTCCTCAAAAGGATGCTTACAAGGAAATTATTGAGTCGCCATTTTATTGTGATGAAGAGATTGTCTGTGTAACTCAACTTGCTTTGAAGGCTTTGCAAATACAAAGTAACATATTGTTTGCCAAATATTTCAATCCCAAGAAGGTAAAGTTGGTCTTAAATATCAATTTCAAAAGGTATAACTTTATCCCCATCTTTAGAATTTCTTACCTTCACTATAAATGTGATAAGATGTTAGTTGTTAAAGATGGAAGTGCGTTTCACCGACTTATCACATTTGGTGACTTTTCTAATTTCCCGTTTGACCCCGGGGGATATGATGAGCTTGTGGTTTGTTTGGATTATTTCTTCATGTACGATATAATGGAGCTTAAATTTGTGGTCGAATTTCTTCAAGAAAGAGGGAATGATAAGGATCTCAAGAGCATGAAGATGATTCATATTTTAATAAATTAGCATAAACTTTATTTATTTTAATTAATTAGCATAAACTTTATTTATTTTAATTTGGTTTGTATTAATTCTTAGTTTGCTTTGATTTGGAATTGTAACAGTTTTATTATTGATTTAGTTTTTGTTATGTGTAAGTGAAGATACTTTACTTACATTAAGTTTATTTTAGAGAAAAAATAAGATGTAAGACCAATATGGGCCTAGAGAATGGTGTCACTTATGACCCATTTAGGTTTAGAGATAGACTTAGTATAAATAAGGATTTGTAACCTCATGGAAGGCAGATTTTGAGTATTGTTTTTTGTGAGGCTTTGCTCTCTAGAGTTCTTTAAAGAATTCACTTTGAACTTATCAAGGTTGTTAATGTAACACCCCAATTTCTCATTATCTTATTCTAAATAGTATAATGATACGATACTATTTTTTTATATGAGTGTTAATATATGCTTTAATTTCCTTAGGTGTGTTTGCTTTAGTAATCGATTTAAATTATTAATATTAATCGTAATTAAATTACAAAAAAAAATAATTAAAATAAAATAAATAGATATGTATATAGATAAATAAAATATTACCAGGAGTTAATAATAATAATAATAATAATAATAATAATAATAATAATTGTTATAACAACTTAAGCTATTATTATGTAGTATATATATATATATGGCCATCCAATTCCCAGCCGTAGCATACGAAGCCTCATTCTTTCACCAAATTAGGATTTATGATAATAACAATAACAACAAAACCTAAGCTAGTGTACTGTATGCGTATATATATATATGTGTGTGAGAGCAGAGTTATAGAGGGCACAGTTATAATTCCAATTTCAGCATCCTTCCAGCGGCCGCATTCCTATTCCAAATTAGGATTGCAACTCCAAATTTAAATCCCAATTCCAATTCCTTCCAGCCGTAATCCAATTTCACTAAATTGGGTTTTGAAATTCAATCCCAAATCACAATTCTAATTCCAAGTTCAAGCTCCAATTGCAATTCCGATTTTCAATTTCAATTCCAATTCCAAATCACAATCAGGTATAATTTTTAATTCCACCAATTAGATTTTGATAATAACATGGAATTTGATGGTAGAATAAATTAAGTCATATATCTGAAATTGATACACAAAGAATGACAATCTGTGAACTGCCTCTGAACTTGATTATTATATTAAGGATCCGAGTATCTATTTTTTTTGCGTGTTGGGTGGAAGAATGATAACTACCTTAGGTGTTGATATTTTACCATTGATTTACGAGTAATCAGTAACAAACTTACTACTGGGTGGATTATGAGATAGTGATATGTATAGCAATATTAGTGGGCTGACAATCCTTTAAGTTTAATTGATCAACCTCCTTAGATTTTACTTCCTTAGTTTTATATACTGTTTGATTTTGGTCTGTTGTTAGAACACAAACAGGGAACTCCGGCCATCATAGACATTGAACTAGAAAATTCTTAACAATACTCCCATGATGCAGTAAATTTAGAGTAATATGCACTATCATCGGAGTCGGAAATTGGAAAAGTTTTATTAAGATAATTATGTCAGATGTGTAGGAAATATTTTAGTGATTCATGAATATGTAAGCCAATCATTTCAAATAATATCAATGATAGAAGGTAGAGGAGGGAGATGCTTGTTATGATATGATAAACTAAGGTTCTGTTCTGATTTTTTTTTTTTCATGATAGTTTAGACAAGACACAATAAGAAAATGCCACCCAAACTGGTTCAAACAGTAGCAGAACAACATTGACTAAGATATAGTGCTGACTAGGGACATATGGGCTGGATAAATAAGTAGTTTAGCTAAGAAATTATGATTTTGTGGATGAATGCTTAAGGATGTATTTGATAGTAAACACAACAACTAGTTATTATTACCTGCACTCATGTTATACATTTTTATTATTACCTGCACTCATGTTATACATATAAAAATCTAATTATAAATCAAAGCTATATATGTATATATATGGACATAATATTAAGTTCTCCTATCATAATTAGTTCAAAAAAATCTGATTATAGTAAAATGAGTGTTTGATAATATTAAATATATTTTTGGGTTATATTATAAGTAGTAGATGATTTATTAATTTATTTATTTATTTATTTAATTATATTTAGTCAATAATTTATTTGTATTTGGTGGTTGTGCGGCTATAATTCTCTCATGGATTATTAGAGACGACGGTCGACGAAGACGCGACAAATTAGCAGATCAGTCATTTGACGAAATCTTCAATTAAGGTAAGGGGTGAGATAAGGTTCGGTTTTATGAGTATAAAATAACACGAGTTGAACGGGAATACTGAAATTCCCATATGTTAATTCGGGGCTTACTACGTACGGTTGAGCCCTATTGAGTAATAATAATTAATTAATAATATATGAATGGTAATAGTGAGGACTAAAATATAATTTAGAAACCTATAGAATTGTGTGGATTAATTTATATTAAGATTGTGTGTTATTTGATTTTATGAAACCTATAGTAATTTTTATTGTATGAATGATATATATTTGAGTGTTCTTATCTACTTGATTGAAATTCTGATATTACTTGGAGATGCACCTAATTGATTCCTTATTATGTGATTGATGAGACTGGACTGTATATTATGAGTAGTGTAAATCAAATATTGGGATTTTATGTGATTGACTGATATAACTATATAATTAATGATGAATATTGTGAAGTTAAACTGAAACATATTGAATTGTGATGATCATTGAATTGTGATGATCGAGTAAGTCTGAGATACGTGTGGTAGATTTTGGAGTTAGGATTGTTTTGTCACCATATAGGGAGGGTCTGACAAACCTAGTGATTTGGGGAAGTACAATTGAATGAGCCTGATCGTGGAGGGCTACAGTCGAACTGTAAAGTAAGACTGATAGACCTTGGGGGTACACCTAGTGGGGAATTCCTAAGTGGATTAGTGGGTTATTCCCTAAGGCCGGGAACTACCGTGCAACACAAGAGTACCCCGACCGTCACGTATATGTGTCTCGGGTTGAGTTGAGGGGATCTATGAGGACTCGGCCATTCATGAATTGTCCGTCCACTCTTGTAGTGGCATAGTATCAGGCCTCCTAACCAAGTACTTCAGAGTAGAATGGTACCAAATGACGAAGTATAGAGTATAGAACATGCATAGCATTTCGTTATTGTGATTGTCTTATTGTGAATAAATATGATAAATCGTTGATATTATACATTTGATTTTTTTTTTTTTTTTGAGATTGTGATAATTTGATTGCTTGCGTGTTCTCCTCGTATATTTTATACTATTACATAATTTTGATACTCACCCCTCGTTGTTTGTGTTTGGCGTTTGCGATGGACGCAGACGAGCTGTAAGTTGCAGGTGATGACTAATACCATCAGAGAGGCGGAAGCCGTCCTGTCTTGGAGACTCTAACTATATGCGTTGTATTGACATTAATTGAAGTATTTTTATTTTGGGAATTCCCGCTTTGATAGTGACATCGGGTGGGGACTTTATTTACACTGAATTTAAAACACAAGTACGTGTATTTCAAAAAGGATTTTGTTGTTGGGCGTTATGATTTCGATTTCAGTATGTTTGATGGAAATTTTAAATTCACGTGACATGTTTATGATTATAAGATATTCTTCATTTTATCGTAATAAAAAAAAAATTTAATTGGGGTTTAGGGTGTCACAGTTAATCCTTGTGGCGTTCTTTTTGGCTTATCAATCCTTAGATTGTGGCGCCATTTTGTTCTTGACTCGTTTGTTGAATAATAATTTTGAGTTTCCTTTACATCAAGCCCTAATACCCCCAATTCTTCCAATTTTCGTGATTAGTAACCTGCGTTCATATCTCGAGTTCTATATACTGGTTTTAGGTGATTCAAAACCCTAACTTGCGTTTCGGAACGTCATCTTTCACCTCATTTTGGAATCGGCCGAATCGGAGTTTCGCAGCGCCGTTTATCATATTCTGCAGCTTTACGGGATTTTCACTCAAATTTGTAAGTTTCCGACCTAGAACGATCCTTAAATTAAACCATGACAATTAAAGTTTATGCTAATTTATTAAAATATGAATCATCTTCATGCTCTTGAGATCCTTATCAACAACTTAATGAGTCTGATCATGACTATCTACAGTTGAGCCTTAAGGCAAGATTGTTTGACCTTGGAGAAATTCAGGTGGGAAATTCTTAGCTGACTTGTAGGTAGCCCTCAAAATGTCGGGAGCTACCATATAACACGTTTACCTCATTGTCGCATATATGTGCATCGAGTTGAGTTGAGGAGATCTTTGAGGACCACTTTGAATTATCATTCCACTCGAGCAGTGGCAGAGTATCAAGCCTCCTAACCAAGTACTTTAAAGTTAGAATGATACAAAATTGTGAAGAAGTTGAGTCTAAGCTCATGCATAACATTGCATTTTCTTGTGATTGTTTTGTTGTGATTATATTATTTCAAAAATGATCATAATTTCTCTTGGATAATGTGAAGATATATTGGTTTTACTTAAGGGATGTTGACATTATTATGTGATATTATTTTTTTGAATATTTTGATATATCATGATGTGTTATGATACAGTCTATTATGATTATTTGTGTGTTCTTCTTACTTATATTATACTATCAACATGATTTTGAAACTCACTTCCTTCATTGTTTGTGTTTGACTGATTTGGCCCTGCTTTTGCAAAATTGCAGCTATTACAGGTTAGAAACTCTTGAAGTTCAAGTTTGGGAGATGCCTCGCCCTGATGTGCGATACCAAGAATGAGATTTATAAAATTTCATTTACTCATTTAATTAGAAACTACTCTTTATAAGAAAACCTTATGTGTACCAGAAAGTTTTGAAATTAAATTAAGAAATTACAGTTAAATCTAGTTTATTGAATTGTTTCATGTGTACTTTGAGAAATGTGATATTCTAAATTAGTTACAAAAGTTTCTATTTCCTTGGAAAAAGATTTTCTTTATCTGTTGTGAATTTTTTTAAAAAAATCTAGTATAAATTATTATATATGTTATTTTGAGGTTTGGGGTTTGGTGTGTCATAGTGAAGACATCTATATGTGCAGAAGAAGGCACAAGAAACAATTTGATTAAGCCTTGATTGATCTTCTCTTTATTGAGCTGACTATCGATCTCAATATGTTTAGTCCACTCACGAAATGTAGGGTTGTGAGTCAAAGAAATTGCAAATTTGTTATCACATAATATAGAAGTAGGGGCAGATTGTTGAATGTCTGTATCCTTTAGCAAATAATTCATCTAATGCAGTTCACATGTGAGGTTGTCCAAGGCCATGTATTCTGCTTCTGGGCTAGATCATGAAATTGTTGATTGTTTCTTAGACTTCCGTGAGACAAAAGAGTTGTCTAAAAAAATGCATAATCCTATGACTGATCTTCGAGTGGAGGGACATGGACCCCAATCCGAATCAACAAATCCAAAAATGTGTATATTGGAATCAACGGGAAATCAAGGGTATTTTGAAGGAGAAGATTTTAAATATTGCATAATTTTAAAGGTGGCCTGATAATGAGACTGAAGAGGATTTGAAACATGTTGGCTTAATTGTTGTACAACAAAAGAGATATTTGATCTAGTTGTAGTGAGATACAACAATCGACCAATGACAAGTGTGAGACTATGTAGAATGTAGTTTAGTGGAGTTGTCATAAGGAGTGTTGGCAGGTTTGATGGCCAAAGTGCTAGTGTCTTGTAGCAAGTCAATAGTATATTTCCTTCGGTTGAGAAGGATGCCATGATCAGATCTGGAAATCTCTAATCCAAAAAAATATCTGAGACAACTCAAAATTTGAATTTTTAATCTAATATCTAGTAGCTCTTTAACACCAAAAATTTATTGTTGATCATTGCCTGCAAGTACTACATCATCTACATAAATTAATAAGGCAGTGAAATGAGAGCCATTATGCTTAACAAACAAAGAGAGAGGAATCAATAGTGGAATTAGTGTAACCAAAGGAAAGTAAACATTGAGATAATTTATAGTACAATTGATGACTAGTCTGCTTCAAACCATAAATGTGGCCCGACCAAGTGAGAGGGACATATAAACTTTCTCATTTAAGTCTACATGCAAGAAACCATTGCTGACATCTAGTTGCTCCAAAAAAAACAACCTTTAACATAAGCTACAACTAAAAGAACTCGAATGGTGGTTGATTTTGAGACTAGAGAGAAAATATTGAAGTAGTCAACTCCCTATAATGAGTATAATCCTTTGCAACTAGCCTGACCTTAAATATGTCAATAGTAACATCAAGAATATATTTTACTTTATGCACTCATCTACAACCGATTAGTGTCTTACTATTTGGGAGGTCCATAATATTCTAAGATGTAGTACCTTAATTTTGCTCGACCAATTAAAAATAATTGAAAAATAATAACAATAATATGTTTAATAAGTATTTTTGTATTTATCATTGTTAAGTAAAAAATCATCATTTTTGTCCAAATTTTGAGTCTATAATTACACGAGTTTCTATTACAACAAAAATATAAAAAAATAATAATAAAGAATAAATAAAAACAAAAAAGTATACTTTCTGCCTCCCTTGTCAGACTTGCTTATGTCTCCTTCATCAATGTTGCAAGCAAGCTATCTCCATCTGAATTTTTAATTTTTAATTTTTAATTTTATCTCAATAAGATTATATTTTCAACATTTGTACACTTAATCAAAAAAGTCAGCCACCTTTTTCCATTTCCATTTCTATAGTTCCATAATTTATGTTAAAACAATATAAAAACTAGATCTCAATTTATTTCATAGACATACAGTCAACCTTATAGGCTATACATTAAGGTAAATATCAATTCCTAAAAAGAAAGAGGAGGAGAGTTTTATTTTTCAAAACAAAGAAAAGAGAGTAAGTATAATAAGAACAAAAAGAGAAGAAAAGAGGATAATTCTTTTTTTATAAAAGAGAGATTTTAAAACAAAAATAAAATTAAGCACAGAAGAAACAACAACCTAATTCATCATCAAAATTATATCTTCCAAAATAAAAATAAAAAAGAGAAATAGAGGTCATTACCGTCATTTAACTACTGTCGGTAACCACCACTGACCACCGTCACCATCGCCGCTTCTTCTTCATAATATACCACAAATTTGTGTGACTATCATGTTTATTATTTTGTTCTATATCTCTTTATTACATCACTTCCTTTGATGTTGAGTTATATGAAACTTATATTAAAATTAAAAATGGATTTTTATGTTAGGCTAAAATTGAAATTTGAAGATGGTTAGCTGTTTTAAAACGTAGCCTGAAGCATGCGTAGTGTCTATTTCCTGTTATGAAATGATACATCAACTTTTACTTTGTTAAATCATTATTTATTTAATTATTTTATAAATTATAATAATTTGATAGTTGTAAAATTCACATTTTTTATTTATTTTTTAAATAATTATATAAAAAATTATTTTAAAATAGTTAATTGGATGTGACATTTTTTTAATCTTTGAACAGTTATGACATAAATTGTACAACTTGGGAATTTTAAAAGTTTATTTTTATAACAAAAATAATAAAACTATTTTTAAACGGGTTAACTAGATACAACATCTTTTTAGTGTTCGAGTTTTTAAAACACAAGTTGTATAACTTGATAGTCTTAAAAATCGTATTTTTAAATAATTATTCAAATTAAACAAACTCATTTTGCTTTTCGAAATAACATTTCTATCAATAACAACCACATTTTCATTAAAAACAATTAACACTTCTGTATTTTCTATCCAATAACTACGTAACTTTGATTTTTCCATCGCACAGAGAGATACGTAGGAGCAAGATCACATTCTTGTCAAACACATTAATAAATTTGTTTTTCCCTCTCGTTCTTAAGCATACATTTATTTCAAAATCACATTCAAAAAATAATTTATATTTATATTTATTTAATAATAAGGAGAAATAAATATATTTAAGTTAATATTAATTTTGCATAATTAATTATAGGTAATCGAATTTTAACGGATGTCGTAGAGCGGTAATATATTTCTTATGCATAATCGACTTCCGAACTCAAAATTTGATTTCAAAGACCATTGTTTTAGTTTTAAAAGTTTTTCAATTTTTTTTTTTATTTTAAAATAAATTTTTGTAGCGATTTCATTAAATTTGAAAAACACTCAGAAATTTTAGTTTGCGACACAAGTATTGGTGGCCTGCAATGCCTTAATTCGGATTGCATGACTTGCTTCCATCACTCGTGCTTAGAGACTTGAGTATAGGTAAAGGGTTCTCTGATGGAGGAAACATTAAGATTTTTTTGTTTGTAAGTATAGGCACATAGGATAAAGTGGAATTGAGCGAATATAGTAGATATGAAGAAGGCTGAGGTGTTTGAGAAGGGAAGAGGGTGTATTTATCATGTTGATGGTTTGTTGAAGGTTTTCTGGTTCGATTAGAGTGTCTAATAGGAGGAAGGGTAGGTGGGGTACGTTATGAGTAGGGTTAGGTTGAATAGGAGGTATAGAAATAGGAATAGGATGTTCATAAAAATAACATTTTTAGAAATCAAGAATTCATGAAAGTGGATGTCATATACAAGAAAACCTTTAGTGTCATCCCTATATCCTAAGAAAGTAGTTTTCCTAGCTCGAGATTGAAATTTAGTTATATGATTATGTAAAGTGGAAGCATATAAGTCAAGCAACCAAAAGATTTTAAGTGCAAAATAGTAGGTGGTTGGCTATGCAGTAAGTGGAAAGGAGATTTATTTTTCAAAGAAGGACTAGGAATTCTATTGATAATGTGGACAAGAGGCAAAACACTCAAGTGCCAATAATTTGAAGGAATTTTACATTGAAAAGACAAAGCTCTAGCAACATTGAAGATGTGTTATGTTTTCTCTCAACAACGCCATTCTACCGAGGATACTCAACACATGATATCTGATACACAGTACATTTGGAAAAATTAAAATTAGACATTAAGAATTTCACTTCATTATTACTTCTTAAACAATTATTCTTTAACATAAAAGATAAAATTGACGAGACATTATCTAGTTTCACCCTTATTCTTTAACAAAATAATCCAAGAAAAACGACTAAAGTCATCAACAATGAATGGTAAGAAAATATTTGTGACAAAAAATAGAAGGGTTAGCTTAAGGACTCCATATGTCAACATGTATAAGATAAAAAATGAAAGTACAAACATAAATACTATTAGAATAAGGAAGAGTTTTTTGCTTAGCAAAATGGAAAATGTCACATAGAGAACAAGTATTACGTATGTATTGAACAAAAGGAAATTGAAGAGTGATACACTTATGAACAAAATCAGATAAGGGGACTAATCTATAGTGCCACAAAGTTGCAGGATCAATAGAGTCTTTGTTGTTACTAACAGTTGAAGTAACAACAAAAACATTGTTATAAGAAATTTAACTATGAGAAGAAAAATTATTTGGTGAAACTGTTGTAGAAGCTTTGAGAACATACAAATCCCCATGTTTCTCAGTTATACCAATCCATTTTTTGGTTGAATTCTGCAAAATCAAACAATAGTCAACATAAAAAGAGAAGAACACAATTGAGAGATTTAATTAACTTACTAATAGAAATCAAATTAACTATAAAATCTGGAACTAACAAACATGATGCAAAATGATATGAGAGGATAAATGGACCGAACTAGAAATAGTAGTAGTAGTAGTGTGAAAACCATTAGGCAATCACATGTTAAAAGGTTTAATTGTTTGATAATAAATGAAACTGGAAAGGGAAAAGGTTACATGTACTGTGATACCTATGTCAATCACCCAAAAATCAGAAAAATTACCTATCTTTGCATAATTTGAAGAATTGAGTGCATAGTTGATTGAAAGAACATAATTACTAGAACTATTTGTTATAGTAGGATCTAAAGATGCAGATTGAGTTGGTTGTAATAATTGAAATAGCTTATGAACTTGATTGTGAAGTTCATGAAGAGAATGAGCAGAATAATCTTATTTAGAAGAAGAATCAACATAATCATGGGATACAACAAGATTGGGAAAAGGTTTAGAATTTTTAGATTAAAAACCAGGGGAAATCAAAGCTTGAGAAAACATGTATCAATGGTGTGAATTGTGCATTGACAATGTATGCAAAAGACATTGTTGACGCGACCACTACCAGACCTAGCCCTTCCCCGTCCCTGATTAGAAAAGAATTGGCCACGGCCATAGCCATTATTAGAAACTTGTAATGTCAGGGATTGTTTGTCTTGAAACTTTTCATGGTTTTAGGAAGGTTCAATTGTGGTTCTTGACCAAGAACAAGGGAAAACGTTTTGTCAAGAAGAAGGAAGGGTTCAATGAGCATGATATGAGAACGCACATTATAGTAGGCATCATTCAAACCCTTTAGAAACTAGATAACTTTGTCTTGATCCTTATATTTGCAAAGATTTGTTGCAGAATCACAAGTGCAATCACTAGTGCAATTAAAATTTTCAATCTCCTCCCACATTGATGTCAATTGAGTAAAGTATTTGGAAATATCAAGGTAACCTTGTTCTAATTTGATCAAATCATCTTGAATATCAAATATTCAAAAAATATCCCATTGGAAAAAACGTTGATAATAAATCCTCCATACAAGAGCAACTTTGTCAATCTAAAGAACGGATCTATGAATACTTTCATAAATTGAATGTTAAAGCCATAAAAGAACCATATTATTGCATTGAATCTATTGGTTGTAGAGAGGGTCATTTTGCAATGGTTGAAGAAAAGAACCATCAATGAATTTGAGTTTATTCTTTGATTTGAAAGCAACATTCATCGCCTGGGACCAATAACTATAATTCTTATTATCCAATAATGGGGTGATTAGAACCAAGGAGGGGTTTTCATTTTGATGAAGGTAAATAGGGTTTGGAAGCATTCGTAGTGAAATCGGAGTAATCCATGGATGCATGCGCCAAAGGAAGCAAAACGGAGAGCGAAGGGAACAAAATTACAAGGTTAAATCTGATACCATATTAATGTGGAATCTGAATAAAATTTCATCTCATCATGATCAAAAAATAGAATTTACAAAATATAAAAGAATCTATTATCTATTATATATATTTAAAAAAGATTCCCGAATGCTACCTCACCCTCGAATGCCATCTATACAAAGATTTTCCGCATCAGCCAAAAAGCTGATGTGGACGTCTCTCTTTTCTCCCCTCTCAATCGTGCTTTCAATATCTAATATCTTTTAATCCTAGTATATTTTTCCTCTTTCTTTCACAATTTCTTTAATACCTCCAAAATCTATTTGATAATATTATTTTATAATCTATTATATATATTTAAAACAGACCCCGAATGCTACCTCACCCTCGAATGCCACCTATACAAATATTTCCCACATCAGCCAAAAAGTTGATGTGGACATCTCCTCCTTTCTTCACAATTTCTTTAATAACTCCAAAATCTATTTGATAATATTATTTTATAATAAATTTATAAATTATAAAATTATTTTACAATCTATTATATATATTTAAAACAGACCCCTGAATGCCACCTAACCCTCGAATGCCACTTATACAAATATTTCCCACATCAGCCAAAAAGTTGATGTGGACCTCTCCTCCTTTCTCCCATCTCAATTATGCTCTCAATATCTAATCTCTTTCAATCCTACTCTATTTTTACTCTTTCTTCCACAATTTCTTTAATACCTCCAAAATCTATTTGATAATATTATTTTATAATAAATTTATAAATTATAAAATTATTTTACAATCTATTATATATATTTAAAACAGATTATATATATTTAAAACAGAACCCCGAATGCCACCTCACCCTCGAATTCCACCTATACAAATATTTCCCACATCAGCCAAAAAGTTGATGTAGACCTCTTCTCCCTTCTCAATCATGCTCTCAATATCTAATCTCTTTCAATCCTACTATATTTTTTCTCCTTCTTCCACAATTTCTTTAATACCTCCAAAATCTATTTGATAATATTATTTTATAATAACTTTATAAATTATAAAATTATTTTATAATTATTTATAATTTATAAATTATTTTACAATTTGATAATAATTTGTAATTTATATTATTATCAAATTATTTTATAAGTTATTTTATAATAAATTTATAAATTATTTTATAATATTATTAGTTATTTACCAATGGTAATAATTTATATTATTAATTATTTAATTCAATAAAAAAACCCGACTAATCACTCATAAATATCGACATAAATGCTTTTTATCTAATAATATTATTTTATAATCAATTTATAAATTATAAAATTATTTTAAAATTATTTATATTATAATTATGATTTATAAATTATATTATTATAATTTATAATAGACCCGCGAATGCCACCTCATCCTCGAATGCCACCTATACAAATATTTCTCATATCAGCCAAAAAGTTGATATGGGTCTCTCCTCCTTTCTCCCATCTCAATATAATTTTCTCTCATTTTAATTTTCCTAATCATAATCAATTATTATAAATCAATAAAGTAATATTATAAGATAACTATATTTATAATACATAAAATATTACTTATAAAACTTATAAAATTAATTAATTAAAATCCGTGCAATGCGCGGGCCATAATTTAGTAATTATTAAAGAGGAAAAAACAACAAGTTTAACTGATTATGACGAACTATAAATAGATAACACACTAGGAGACAAATCTTAAGATAAAATAACATAAAATGAAATTAAGAAAGAAATTCTAGTAGTTGAGTCTATAAGTTACACGAGGTAGAAAACAGTTATTTATAAGTAAATTATGAAGTTTAAAAATTAATATTTTTATAAATAAAATGATATTATAGAAATTTAATTTAATTTTTATAAATTATATATATTTGAAAATAAAATTATCATCAAATGGATTAAATAAAAATATACAATAGAAATAACCTTAAAAATTTAAATTATTATTATCACCGTTAATAATTGAAAAAACATACTATTTGTATTTATGATTGTTATTGTAATG
>JBBPBT010000183.1:7492589-7534183 GCA_037974875.1 Cicer bijugum
AAATTTATCTTATTTTAATTAATTATTTTACAAATAATTATCTTTTAGATATAAGTAATATTGATATTGATTTTATTTATTTCTATATAGTTGTTACGGTATGATGATTTTATACATATTCATTTTGATTTAGTAATTAAAATAACTCGATGATGTTTTATTTATTTATTTTATCATTTCGACTAATCTAAAAAGATGATGTACTTTTATGTTATTATTTTGAAAAAATATTATAGCAATAACTATAGTTACTATTTTGAGTATGAGAGTTTTGACTAAAATTAGATTTATTTATGTTAAGGAAAAATAATATTATGTTAGAATGAGAGTTTTGACTAAAATTAGATTTCCTAGAAAATTAATTTGTTACCAAACGACTGTTTACACCCTTATTTTTTTTACTTCTGCATATTAATTTTGAGCTATTACTGGTTGGATTTTTATTTCCTACACCCGCTGCCTCAGACTTTACCATCTTGTGTTGGACCTTACAATTTTACTTTTGCACCTCTATATTTGCTATCTACACCACTCATTTTGCAAATAAAAAAATAAAAATTGAAAATCAGACTAATGGTAGCGAAACAATTTTTCTCTCAAATTCATTCCCACCAATTCTTAATCATTTGAATCGATCCAAATCTCTGTCCACACAAACTTGGCCACTAAATCCATTTTTCGTGTCAATTTTATCAATTGTGGCTCTGTTTCATAAAAAACAAAAGTGTTTCTTTCGTTGGGTGAGCTATTTTTGGCCAATTCCAATCACCACATTTGTCTTCTCAAAAAAATGGTATCGTTTTTGGATTCCTCTCGTCGAAACCTTCAAGAAGAAACTATTCATTTGCACTTTTCGTTGAAATTGAAGTCGTACCCTTTTGGCGCTCAAACGAGTTGATGAGACTTTTTTTTTACAGTTATTCTCATCGTTTTAACTCCACTTTAACTCCCTAAAATTATTATTAATTATTTAACAATTATTTTTATGCTTTGCATAATTTTTCAATCGCGTCTCGACGATTTTGTGAACTCACTATTTATTCGGATTTGCTCGTTGTACCTTGTTGGTCTACTGTTGCAGTTGAAAACTTCCATTAATTTTTGTGTTTGAGAAAACATCTAAATAAGGTAAGGGTTGAAAGAGCGGTTGAATTCATGAGTATAATATATTGTGAGATGAATGGGAAAACTGTATTTCCCAACAATTCATCTAAGGATTCACTACAAGAAAACATGAATTTTGTGAGGGGCAAAAGCCCTCACAAAGGGGAAAAAACAGCCACAAAGGTGAATTTTGTGAGGGCTTTTGGCAGCCACAAAGAAGCTGGTCACAAAATTTTGTGAGGGCTTTTGCAGCCACAAAGTGCCTGAAACAGGTTGGCATTTGTGAGGGCTTTTGCAGCCACAAAAGACAGGCATTTGTGAGGGCTTTTGCAGCCACAAAAGTCTACCTTTGTGAGGGCATAGGCCGCCACAAAAGACATGCTGAATTTGCTGACTGGACCTTTGTGAGGGCTTTTGGCCGCCACAAATGCCAATGTAATTAAAAATTAATATATTTTGTGAGGGCTTAGGCCGCCACAAAATAATTCGTATTTAATAAATTAATTTTTAAATTCAAAATTAATAGTTTATTATAATATTATATATAATAAATTAATATAATTATAATATTAAAATTTAAATTAAATTTAAAATATAATGTAATTATAAATTAAATGTAATATATAATAAACTAAATCTTAATATAATTAAAAATTTAAAATAAAATATTTAAATTAAAAATAAAGATTAATAATTACATTAAAGATTAATTTAAATAATAAAATATTAATAATAAAATATTTCAATTAATAAAAAATATTTAAATTATTAATAATAAAATATTTAAATATTTATATATTTAAATTAATAATTATAATTATATTTAAATGAAGCTTAAGAGTAATTTTGTGCAGAGAGAAGGAGGAGAGAATAGTTAGAATGAGGTTTTAGAGAGAAGCTGGATGTGAAAAAATGAAGTAGGAGGGGGAGAAATATATATAGTGTTGCTTGAGCATTTGTGGCGGCCTTTGCAGCCACAAATTCCACGTGGTCATTCCTTTGTGGCGGCATTTGCAGCCACAAATGTCACTGGTCACGTCACTCCTTTGTGACGGATTTGGCCCTCACAAATGCATTTTTTGTGGCTGTAAAAGCCCTCACAAACTCCTTAAATATTTAACTGGATTTTGTGGCTGCCTAAGCCCTCACAAAATCACAATGTTGTGATTTTGTGAGGGCTTAGGCAGCCACAAAACCCAGTTAAATATTTAAAAATTTGTGAGGGCTTTTTCAGCCATAAATAAAGATCAATTTCAATTTTGGCCGTTGTGAGGGCTTTTTCGGTCACTAATTTGTGAGGGTTTTATTCGGCCACAAAATATTTATAAAGTTGGCCACAAATTTAAGTTTTTCTTGTAGTGATTCACTATGTACGACAGTAGCCTTTTGATGGATACATTAATTAATATGCGAATATGGAAAATGTGAGAATAAAATGTGGAATAGAAATATTTATAAGGTGTTGATTGATTTAATTTCGTTATATGTGTGTTATTTGATATTGTTGTGATATTGAGTGTCAAATGAATTTTATGTATATGTTTGATTAGACGGGTTTATGTGAAGTGATAATAAAAAGTTAATTTGTTTTGATAAATTTATGTGATTATGATGATGTATAATTAATAATAGTGATGTTATAAATTTGTGATGAGTTTATATGATGAGATTTGATTAATGATAGTGATGTTGTGAATTCGTGGTAGTCTGTTGTTGAGCCCTAAGGCAAAATTGTTAGACTTTGGAGTTATTTGGGCGGAGAGTTCCTTGGCGACTAAGAGGTAGCACTCCAAATATCGACAACTACCATGCGACACACATTTACCTCGATTGTTGCATATATGATTCTTAGGTTGAGTTGAGGGTGGAATAGTAATGTTGATTTTCACGGAAGGGGGGTTTTAATTGTAAATGTTCCTATTTAAAAATTCCTCGAAAACTTAAGGATTTAACTCAAGAATGATCTTGGTTAAAAAAACACAAAACGAAGAACGTTCTTGATATTTACCAAAAAAAGAAGAACATTCTTGGTTAGTTTGACAAACATAAATTCAGTTTATGTTTTAATTCAAGTAATCAATCAAGCTTAATAAATAAGGAGATAAAAGAAATAATACCACAAAAGGATGTATCCTAGTTCACCCAACTGGGCTACGTCCAGTCCTTGCAGTTGTGTGTTTTTCCACTAAGTGTTTAAAACAAAGAACCTTCTTAGTTTTACAGCTCCTAATTCAGATCAACCTTGATTTGTTACAAGCTCTATCTTTTTCTACCTAGAAAGAGATTTAATCAATTCACCTATCAACCTTGATAAGATTTCAAACAATATATTCAAACTATACTAAACTCTTATAGTTTGAGTTTTACAATAATGATGAGATTATTTTGAAATAATCTGAGATTTTTCAACTCTTATTTGAGATACAATTCTTTACAAAAAATTCAGTACAAAAATAACAAAGTAATATGTATAATTAGAAATGAATCTTTCTTTGAGAAAATGAGAATTTTAAGTATATGAATGTGAATGATTTGTGAGACTTGATAGCACTTGAACTTCTGCAAATTTACTGGGACAAGATAAATATGTGTTCATAAAACCCAAAAGTAAATTATGAAATTATTCAAATTACATCAATCCTCATAATAATTCCTCTGATGAGCTCCACTTCCACCATCATTATTTCCTGCAACGTTACCCGACGAAAGAAGTCCCTCAAAGTATTATTAATTTGTGTTGGAGGAGACATCATGGTTTGAAATTGGATTTCATCTTCAATTGCACCACCACTAGTCGAAGGAAGAGCCCTAACTGGTTGAGGTTGATTTAAATTTGGTCTGATCAAGCCAGCTGTTGGCATAGTTGGTCGGTATGCAGTTTGATGATCTGTTTGAGGTTGAGGAAGTTGATGTGAAGATGACAGAACATACTGATAATTATGAAAATATTGTTGTTGCTGAAACATTAACTGTTGTTGTTGCTGGAAGGCAGAGTTCGGAGGATCCTGGTGTTGATGTTGGAAATTTGGAGGCGGTTGCTGCTGCTGGGAGTATTGAGAGTAATTTTGTTGCTGCTAGAATAATGGTTGTTGATACAAGTATTGAGGCCGAGGCGGGAACTGCTGATGAAACACAAGAGGAAATGAAAATTGTTGTTGTTGAAATTGTTGTTGCTGCTGAAACTGCTTCTGCTGCTCTTGAAAATTTTTACTTTTTAGTTTTTAAAAACTATTTTATATATACATTTTAGAAATTTGTTTTTAAAAAGGAAATTTAAAAAAATAATATTTGGTAACTCTAATTTTTATAACAGTTTTTGACTAGAGAAATAAAAAAACTAAAAACTGAAAAGTAAAACATTATTTATCTATTTTGTTTTTTTAGTTTTTAAAAGTATAATATTACAGGTAGTTTTATATAGCAGTTTTTAAAAACAAGTAATACAAATAAGTTTTTTAGTTTTTAAATTTTAAAATATTAAAATAGAGTTTCTGGGATGTGAATCAAATATAGTTTTTCCTAATTCGGTTCCAATATGTAAATAATCTATGGTCATTTTAAGAGAGACGATCTCTTTTTTAAGAAAAGAGGGACACTCTTGTTGATAAAGAAAACTATTGTTGGTGTTCACCGTTTATTTAATTTGGGTTTAAAATATTAATTAATGTATTTATTGTCGAATGAAGGTGAGGAAAAAATGATTATGCAACTGCCATTTGTACCATTACACATAAGAGAATTCGTTATCAATTGTTTTATATAGTATAAATAGTTTATTAGTAGAAAATTTCTATAAATTAAATATTTAATATATAATTTTTTTTACTTGTGTACAATATATATATATATATATATTATTAAAAGTACAAACTAAAAATGTTTTAATTATTTTGAACACTTTTTTTAGTCAATTATGTTGTACAAATAACTACTAATTTTGATATTATGTGTTATTAAATTTTAATATTCAATATTATATTGGTATATAAAATTTTCATATTTTTCATAACATGTTTTGGTATTGAAAACAAAATTATTTACTTTATTAACAATCATATATATATATATTAATACTCTTAAAAGAAACACAATCATATATTAATGACTACACACTTAAATTTGTATAGAATTAATTTCCTTTTCAAAACATTTTTTCAATCATTCAAAATATGTTTATTATCTATTAGTATTTGAACATTTTCTATTTTTATCCTTCTAATATAAATAACAGTGCCTCAAAGAAACATCAATGTTAATTAATCAGTATTATTAATAATTATAATTATAAAAATATAACTACAAATCAAGTATGGTTGTCAATCAAGTTTCATACTCAAATATAGTATTTGATTAAAAATATTTAATCCAAAAAATATAATTGAATTTCTATTAGTAACTATTAAAAACTGTTGGCCGGCTCAAATTGATCACGTTTGTTAGTATAATTAGTTAAAATTAAACCATTGAAATTATAATTTATGTGTCATATAGTTAGTCAAATTAGTTAAGATTTAACCGTTGAATCATTAAAAAAAAATTTATAAGTCATAGTATGTTAATTTGGTTAGATTGAATCATTTGATCATTAAAATTATAACTTTTAAGTCATATTTATTATAATTAGGATTTGATTGAACTATTGGATTATTGTAATTAGAATTTCTAAGTCATTGTTGGTCTAATTAGGTTAGATTAATTCGTTGAATCATCTAAAAAGCGGTTCCAACCATTTCTGATTTCGATGTTCCCACTGTTCAATCTAACATAATTAAACAAACAATAACTTATAAATTTTGTATTCGACGATCAAACATTTCAATCTTTACTAACAAGACTAATTTCAACGATCTAACATTTAGATCTAACTTAATTACATTAACAATAACTTAGACATTCTTATTTAGATGAATTAATCATTCAGTCTAAACTAATTAGACTGACTAAGACTTATGAATTCTAATTTAGATGATAAAAAGGTTCAATCTTACCTAATTACACATACAATGACATGAGAATTATAGTGAACATTTGAATCAAAAAAAGAGAGGAAGAAAAAGGTTGTTGTGGTTGCTAAGAAAAATCATCAATATTAAAGAGTATCAAGATTGCTTAAATCAACGGTGAAGTCCAGAACTCAAGCTGAATGTCCAAATGAAAAAAGCAACCTCAAAATTGATAAGCTTTGAGCAAGGACAATCATAACAACAAGAACACTATTGATGCCCTTTTTTGTGTGCAGAAAACACATCATGTTTCTGAGACAAAGGACATACACTAGACAACTACTAAATCACTTATTCATGTTTTCCATGAGACCCAAAAGCAAGAACGTTCTTCGATTATTAAAGACGTTCTAGACAACAACATAAACACATGTTTAATTGTTTTAAAATATATTTAACACTTGGGAAGTGTGCCCGACTATATTCATTTTAAAGTAAATATTCAAAGCCTTTTATTGTAACACCCAATTTCTTAATATTATATTTTAGTAATATAATAATTTATTATTATTAATATATATGTGTTTAATATAATTGATAATTTTCTTCGTGTTTGCCTTAATAATTTATCTAAACTATTAATAACAAAAATATTTTATTTTTTTTCTTAAAACCAAATAAAGATAATAATAATAATAATAATAATAATAATAAAATAAACTAAAATCACCTATCTATTAAATGGTGCCTTTCTTATCCAGACCTATACAAATTTACCGAGGCATTGCTAACTTGGCTATATATATATCGTAGAACTTCTTCTTTTTCCACTCCTTCTACCCAAAACTTCTCGGAAAAAAGGAACCTATCAATTGTGAAGAAATTACTATTGAAGACTTTCAAAAATCTATAAACAATTGGCAAATCCCAAAAATAAAAAAAAGATTAGGTCTATGAATCTAGTCTTTTCAAAAACCTATTAAAAACTGATTACATAATCAAGATAGAAGAACCAGATGTTGCTCTTTCTAACCCCTTTGATACAATAGATCTTCTTTCTCAAAAAACGCTCCAAAAACACACTAACAGGAACTGTAATTTCATACATATAGGTCTTGTTCAAGTCGGTATCAAACCATTAACAAGAGAATGATTAAACACCTCAATCCTGTGTGACCTACGAGATGCAAGGTTCTTGAATTTTCAAGATTCAATAATAAGTACAATTGAATCTAGTCTATGTCAAGGACCAATTTGGTTTGAATGTTATCCAAATTTTTCATTATCTTTAAAAGTCCCAAACATCTCAAAATCTCTCATGTTACAAATAAAAACTCATAATTATAAAATGATAACATGACCTATTCCTGTAGCTATTATTTACAGAGTTCATTACAAAGTCATGTTTTCATCCTTTACGGCAACAAAAAATATTGAAAACAAAAAAGGTAAACCCTATTTTTACAAACTGATTTAAGAAAAGCAAACATTGTTATTTCAAAAACCATCCTTTGGAAAGATATTGATCTTCTTGAAGAATGGATTCTGGAAGGAGCTGTTAGACCACAGTCTCTTGAAAAGTCAAAACCAAACAACAATCTAAAGGAAGTCGTACAATACAATGATGGTAGGGAAAAACCAAGTTTTTCAAGAACTTCTAGTGTCAAGTATTTCGATGTTGGTTCCTCCAAACCCCCTCCAGTCATACAATTGCCTCAAAAAATAGAAAACTTTACAAAACCACGTTTTTCATGTTCTAGCATACCAAGTGCTTCTTTTCAAAACGTTGAATACTCCACAAATATACCTCATCAAATTTACACAACACCTCAAAAAACTAATGAGGAACAACAAAACATTTCTCCACCAACTTCGCCATCTTTTTCTGCTATAACTGAAAATGTTGTTAATGAACTTAATGTCATAAAAAAGAATTTGAAGTTCATAAAACTATCCTCCATAATGATTTTTATGCTTCCAAAAATACAGAAAAAAAAGAACACGGTTCTTCAAAAAATTTCTAAAACAAAGACAAGATATTCAGAATATATTTTACGAGTTCATTTTACAAAACAATACCCATATTTTATTTTTTGAATGGTTTGAAATTTATGCAAAACAAAACCAAATTTCTTACCCTTTCAAACAAAACCAAGGTTTTGTTAATCCCGTAACAACCATAAATAAAACTGCAGAATGGGATTTGGCAAATGGATTAAAAATACAGTTTGAACACCCACCTTTAAGATAAATCATAGTAACACACCTAAAAAAACTAGTAGAAGCCGCCCCTTTCAAAATCCCAAGTGATAGTTAAGAAAAAGATATTCAAAATATCCTTATACAAAATAATTTTACAAATGTCCATCTTAGTACAATTGCAAAACAATTAACTAAGATAAAGGAACATCAACAGAATTCCACTCTCTCTCCGATTGAGACAACTGATTCAAAACTAAAAAATCCAGTTTTTAAACCATTTCAAATCTCTAAAACAAGCCAAAAACTATTTAGAGAAGGCAAATCAGAATTTACTCAAGCCTTACATGACCAACTTAGTAGGATAGAACATTCTTCTACCTCTACATCTTTGGTAGCTAAGGATACCTTTGAAAAAACAGTAACGACTTTAGACCATGTTTCTGAAGCCGAACAAGAACAACAAAATATGTGCAAGCTCCAATGGCAGAAGGATCAACATTTGACCACAGTTACAACACTAGACCTAGGAATTGAGAACAGGCCTAATGTCCTTTTTCAATCAAAATTCAATGTCAGTACTGTTTATGAATGGAACATAGATGGTATATCTGAATACAACATCCTAAGTCTAATTCAACAAATGACAATGGCATCAAATGCCTACAAAACCCAAGCCAATACACCTGAAAAATCCATATCTGAACTCCTAATAGCAGGATTCTCAGGCCAACTCAAAGGATGGGACTACCATCTTACACCATCTCAACACTTAGTAATACTAAATGCAATCCAAACTACAGAGGAAGGAATTCCCATCCTCAACGAAATTGGAAACCTAATACCTGATGCAGTTGCAACCTTGCTTCATACAATCAGCCTGCACTTCATAGGTGACCCATCTCACTTAAAGGATAAGAATGTTGAACTCCTTTCAAACCTTAGATGTAAAAATCTGTCTGAATTTCAATATTACAAAAATATTTTCCTAACTAGGGTTATGCTTAGGGAAGACTCAAACCAACCTTTTTGGAAGGAAAAATTCCTTGCAGGACACCCAACCCTTTTAGGAGAAAAGGTTAGAAACAAAATTAAAGAGGTCTATGGAACAAACCAAATCCCTTATAATCATATGACTTATGGGGAGTTGGTAAGCTTCACACAAAAGGAATGTTTGAAAAAAAAACTGTGTGTCAAGAATACGTGAAAAATAAATTATGTCTCTGAATATGGTTTTGTACAATTGTTCTTGTTTTAAAGTGACTACATGTTATTGAGTTGTTATGCAGTTCAGTTTATAATTCTTGAAGGTGTGAAATTTTTTAAATGTCCTCTATAAGCCTAACTTTTATTAAATCTGTAGAGTAATTGTTGTTAGGATTTAAACATTCGTTTAGGAGAGTCAGATAAATAGAGCATTATTTAAGAAGTTAATTGAATCTTATAATGTATTTAAATTTTTTTTCGTTCCTTCAACTTAAAATAGTAAGTTGTTATTGACTAATTCTATGAGCTTTCCCTCCTCTATAAATTATAGTGAGTAATTGTGGTATTTCTTCAATGATTGAAACATTAGATGTGATATGTGTTTAAATGATTCGTTGTCATGTAACTAGTGAATTCCTTGAGGGTGCTTAATTAGGTATTAGTCATCTATTGTTTAACACCAATTTCGAGGACGAAATTTATTTAACGAGGGGAGAATTGTAACACCCCAAATTTTATAATAAATTATTTTAATTATCTAATTGGATTTTAAATATTTAGTCTACTATTGCATGTGTTTAGAATATGTATTGATAAATAATTATGATTAATTTTCGTTAGAAGTGTATTTGCTATAGTATAATAACTTTATAAATATTTAATTTAATGAATAAGATAAATTATAAACGTTGTATTTATTTATTATATTTAAATGTTTTGTGAAAATATTTAGTATTTTAATATGAATAATTTGGAGGAAAAGTTTTAGTACCAAGGAGTAAAATAAATTAATTATTAAAGATTTTTCTTATTGAAAAAGGGAGTTTAGGTTAGACTGCTATTTACACCTTATTCTCTACTTCTCTACTCCATTTAGGCCTTTATTACACTGCATCAGATATTGTCATCTGCACCTTTGATCTGTTTGCTACACCCATTTTTCTGTTTCAATATGGACTTGGCCATTATGTTTTAGGTCTTTTATATGTTACTTTGGCACCGAGGTAATTGCTAAATGCACCCCCTCTCAACAAATTAAAATCTTGAAGCGCATACTTCTAACCCTCTGGACGGCGCTGCCACTCAAGATTAACATTAGTTGAAACAACAGCTTCAAGTGTTGATTTATCATCACCAAATACCTCGTGCTTAACCAAAAGAATATCACTATTCTTAGGTACCAATATCTTCCTCCAGGCAAGAAGCTTCCATAGTATTGACTTTCCCATTCCATTCCATTCACCCAACCAAACCATACCTTTTCCACGTGATATCCTCACTGATGTATTCTTCAAATGTTCTTTACCCAGAGCAAACATCAAAAAAGAAATTTCATTCGTTATATCTTTAACGTTAGCATTGGCATCGTCGTCTCGATCAAGAACCAAATTGCCGGTTTTGGACGTTGATTCCGATTAACATGGTGGTTTTCGAAAAACAATAGTTCATGATCTATGCATCAAAAGCTTCATCCTGCATCCGTTGGTTTCAGTTTTGCTAATGATCACGAAAATATTTCTTCACCGCGTTATGTGTTGTTGTTACAACTAAGCATTATTTCGAGTTGTTTGTTTCGGTGAGATCTCTTTTGCTTATCTTTTTATATCTTTTTACAGAGTTTCCTTACTCTTAATATTTTTTTTTTTGTTATTTATGTTTTACAAAAAATTATTATTATATTTTGAATCTTAATTTCAATTATGTTCAAACATCAACTAATTTTAAATAAAGAATTTTAGTTTACCATATTTACAATATGGTCGATTAGCTAAACTTATGCATACGTTTCTTCATATTCATAATTGCTTTTGTTTAATTTGAAAGTATATAATTTGTTTCAATTATTCTAATAAGTTAGATTTTTTTATTGAAATACCATAACTATTATTTATTTCAAATATTTAATAATTCAATATATGTAGATATACATATAAAATTTATATATTATAAAAGAAATGTTTGAGACTATATTACGAGTTGTAAATAATTTATTTTATTGGTTTGTTATGTTTGTTCGATTGTCTTTGTGGGCTATCAAAGATAAGGCTTTACGAAGGCGAGACACATATTAAATAAGTTATTTGAGTTTGCTGTTATCATGAAGTTCTCTATCTTCTCTAAGGCTGCGTGAAATCTTCAATCGAGGTATGGGGTGAGTTCAAATGCGTGAGTATAAATTAAGTGAGATGAACGGGAATACCGTATTTCCCACAATTCATTCGGAGCTCGCTACGTATGGCAAAAGCCTTTTGAGTAATAATTGACTAATGAGCAAACTTGAATTTTGTGAGGTTAAAATATGAGTTAGAAACTTTTATAAGATGTTATTTGATTTGATTTTTGAATATCGTGTGATAGTTGAATTATTGTAGAATGGTGTATTTGATGCATTTTGTGTTTTGTTTATATATATCCTTGATATTGATATATGATATAAAATGTGATGAATTATAATTATTTGCCTTGCAATTGATGTGGTGTGTGTGAATGATCTATTATTATTATTACTATTATATGTGAGTGAATATCCTTTATTGTTTAAGATGAGTAGATGACGTATTATGATGATAAATTTTGAATGTAATGTATGACTATGAAATCTGCAATGACGATGTGTACTCCTTGACTTATGATATTACCACCTTGATGAATATCATGAAATGCATATTGTGTTTAATTGAATAGTGAAAAATTCGACCCGTGCCAATGACGGTTCTCTTAATGGAGTAAGTATCCTAGGCCAACGACGGAAAAAGTAGTTGTTGATAATTTTTGAAGTGGAGATTATTTGGTCATCATATAGGTAGGGCCTGACAAGCCTAATGATTATGGGGAAGTACAACTGAATGAGCCTGATCGTGGCGGTCTTCTGTTGAGCCTTAGGGCAAGATTGTTAGACCTTAGAGGTATTCGGGTAGGGAATTCCTAAGTGACTTAGAGGTAGCACTCAAAATGTCGGGAGCTGCCATGCAACACACGTTTACCTAGACTATCGCATATATGTGTCTCCGGTTGAGTTGAGGGGATCTATGAGGACATGGGAAATTTGAATTGTCCGTCCACTTGCGTGGTGGCATAGTATCAAGCCTCCTAACCAAGTACTTTAGAGTTAGCATGTTACCAAAGAAAGAGGAGGAGTCTAGACTATAAGAGCATGCATAACATTACTTGATTCGTGTATTTACTTGATGTTGTGGATTGTATCAATGTTCTACCTTGATTATTCTTGTTGGTTGTGATTTGATATGATACAGTGTTTAATATATTTTACGTGTTCTTATCAATTATTTTATACTATTACATGTTTTCGAAGCTCACCCCTCGTTGTTTGTGTTTGGCGCTTGCGAGAGTGCAGTTATTTCTGGTTATCGATTGGGGATCCACGCTCTGAATAGGTGATATTGGGTGGGAGTAATTTGTCGTATTTTGTTGAGTTATGAACCATTTGGATTATTGTAAATTTTATTGATCAATTTTGTTATTTTATCGGTTATTCAAAGGTTTAAATTAATTGTCTCTAAGTTTCGAACTTATTTTTATGTCAAAAATGTTTATTTAATAAATGTCAACTATATTCAATATTAAAGTATTTTTTTTATTGAAAATTTTTATGGTAAGTGCGAATGTGATGTCTTGAACCTTAAAGTCTTTTTCATAAAATATATATTGTATTTTGGAACCGCTGCGAATCTCTTTAAACACTAGTGCATTTTACTTTTTATTTCAATTTGGGTTTAGTGTGTCAAAAAAAATGGTAACGTTTTAATCAAAACCCTTTTTTTTATTAGAAGTGTCATTTTAGGGACTCCTTTCATTAACATGATAACTCCCTACTCAGTCAATTATGATAGTATTTCATGCAAAACAAAAGAAGTCAAGATTGTTTTCCATTTTATTGAAAAACCAAGAACAAAATATTGAAATCTTTTAAAAGCTTGTTCTATTTACTTAACTGCATTAAATTGTTTAATTCAAGGAAAAGAAAAACATCTATTTTTCCTAAAACAAGATGTTTATTTTCTCAAAACTGAACAACAATTACAAAATAGTTTCATAAAACAAAAAATTTCAGAACTTCAAAAAAGAATTGAAAATGAAATTTGTTTAGAATTACCAAATGCTTTTTGGGATAGAAAACAACATATGGTAGACCTACCATACGAAAATGACTTTTCCGATAAACAAATCCCAACAAAAGCTAGACCTATCCAAATGAATTATGAACTAGAAACACATTGCAAAGCAGAAATCCAAGACCTAGAACAAAAAGGTCTAATAACAAAATCTAGGTCCCCTGGAGTTGTGCAGCCTTCTATGTAAATAAAAATTATGAAATAGAAAGAGATACACCTCGGTTTGTCATAAACTACAAACCTTTAAACAAAGCTTTAAAATGGATTTGTTAGCCGATTCCAAATAAAAAAGATCTTTTACAAAAATTACATTATTCATCTGTATTTTCAAAATTCGACATGAAATCAGGATTTTTATAAGTACATATTGATCCAAAAGATCGGTATAAAACAGCTTTTATGGTCCCTTTTGGCCAATATGAGTGGATGATAATGCCCTTTAGATTAAAGAATGCTCCTTCGGAATTCCAAAGAATTATGAATGAAATTTTTAATCCATTCTCAAAATTCTGCATTGTCTATATTGATGATGTCTAAATATTCTCAGAAACCATTAAACAACATTTCAAACATCTTAGAACATTCTTAATGATCACTAAGAAAAATGGAATGGTTGTTTCAAAATCCAAAGTTTCTCTTTTTCAAACAAAAATTCATTTCCTAGGACATTATATCTCTCCGGGAACTATTACCCTTATTGAAAGATCCCTATCTTTTGTAGATAAGTTTCCTCACAAAATTCTCGACAAAACACAATTACAAAGATTTTTAGGATCTTTGAACTATGTATTAGATTTTTGTCTTAACATTAATAGGATAGCAAAACCTCTTCATGACAGATTAAAGAAAAAATCTGTCGCATGGACTGAAGTACACACAAAAAGTAGTTCAAATAATAAAAAAAAAACAAGTTAAAGAAATACCTTGCTTGCATCTAGCTGACCCAATAGCCCAAAAAATTGTTGAAACAGATGCTTCAGATATCGGGTATGGGGGTATTCTTAAACAAAAAACAAATAATAAACAATGAATTGTACAATTTACATCCGCACATTGGAATGATTGCCAAAAGAATTACTCTACAATCGAAAAAGAAATTCTTTCAATTGTCATGTGCATTACAAAATTTCAAAGTGATTTACTCAATCAAAAAATTTTACTTCGAATTGATTGTAAGTCTGTAAAGGAAGGTTTACAAAAAGATGTTCAGAACATTGCATCAAAACAAATTTTTGCCAGATGGCAAGCAATCCTTAGTATTTTTTGTTTTGAAATTGAATTTATTAAAGGATATCAAAACTCAATTCCGGATTTTCTAACAAGAGAATTTCTTCAAAACAGAACTTGAGTGATGCCTAGAAAATAAAAAATAAAAAATCGAGGACCAAAAGGACCAACCACTAGACAACTCAAAACTTATTTCATCAGCAAAACCCATCCGATCTTGGGTGGAAGCCGTCGAAGAAAATGAAGAACAAAACCAAATCCAAAAATGGCTTGCCAGCCAACAAATACTTGAACCTGACAGATTCTAGGAAATAAAAAATTCAATTGAAGAAGACCTTCATCTTCAAAAAATTGCAAAGCTCCACAAACTACAAAAGAAGATTGAATATCTCTCTCTTGAATTGCCATCTTTATCGTGCCAAGAAAAGGGACAATCTTCAAAAACCCCTTCTCAACAAATTATTTCAAAACCCCCACAGGAGGAATCATCCTGTAAATTAATTTCAAACCCCCCACCGGAGGGACCATCCTGTAAAATAATTTCAAAACTACAACAAGGAGAAACATCAAAAATTGTTTTAAATGAATCTCATATTACTTTGTTTAAACCAAAATCTGAGTATTTTGTTAAAACTAAATTTTAAAACATTTGGACAATAGAGGACCACTTTTATGACAAAAATCCTCAATTGGTCATTTCAAAAATCTTTCCAGAAGGTTGGTTTTTCAAACCTTGGGATTTATCAAAACCCCAGCCTTACTACAAATCTATTCTTGAATTAACGGGTTCTGTAACAATACAGAACAACCCAAAAGAAGGACCAGTCGCATATTTGATCGCAAAAATACACAAAATAATCCCACCTTTATAATGGGGATCAAACCTTCATACCCCAAAATGATTCCCACTAGAGTTCAAAACCACAATAAATCACTGTAGAACATTCAATTACTGGGACTACCAACAAGCCTGGTATAATGTTTTCCTCATCCAAAACAAAAAATTTAGTCATACTTGGCTATTTTTCTTTAACCTCCTTATGAACCCTTCAAAAATCCCTCAATGGTTTTCCCATTGGTGGCAATTTTATGGTTCAACCCCATATATTCTTCATTTGGAAGTCCACGAAAGCTTCCAACTATACAAAACGAACTACAAACCTACAGACAAAGAACACATTTTCCACCCCTTAATGCTTTTCTCCACAAAATTCTTCTTACCATGGGTTACAACCTGGTATTTTGAAATAAATCAACAATAGGCGCAAACAATCCTTGTTAGAAGATTCAAAACTAGATGGTGGACAAAATTTTCCATCCTCTAAATATCAAAAAGCAAGTCGTGTCCACATGGCTCCAAAAGCAAGGCTTGCAAAAACCTCAAACAATGCAAACCCAATGCTTAGCTCAAAAATCATTTGCTTAAACACAATTGGCAGCAACTAAATCTGAAGAAGAATACTTTGAGAATATGGCCCAACTTCTGAATACCAAGACCAGCTCCTCAAATGTTTCCTCAACAATTGCTTCAGAAAATTCCATGAACCTGGGAGATGACAATGAAGACGAATGTTTTGGTATCTTCACCCCTACAAAAATGTCTACCATATCATGTATTGGGCCAATGCCAAAATCGATTTCAGACATAACCAAAAATAGTCTAATGTATTTTGTATCGGGCCTTGCCCAATTTGATTCCAGACTTAAAAAAAAATCTATTATCAGACAAACGAATATTTTTCTGAAAAGCAAAAGGAAAAGCTTATGGCACTTGTCTGCCATATGCACCAAAATTCAAAAGTGGCACTAAAAGCAGAAGGAATCTCATCATTTCTTCCACTACACCAAGCTGCACAAATAGGACTCTTTCCCTATATAAGGAAGGCTTGTCTTCGGTTCAAGGCAGAGTTGGATACAACAAGAAAGCATTTGTCAAAAATCTTGAGAGTTTCTTCAGTGTCTCCTATATTTTCATAATCTTGTATTTTTCTTTTCAATTTTCAAAACCAATTACCATTGTAAGTATTTGTTAGTATGTATTAATTATATGCCGCTTTCCATTTTCATCAAATACTTCTTTATATTCTTCAAAATAAGTATGCTCTGCATTTGCAGCTAATTGCTGATCTTGTGCATCATAAATTATATTTATTTTATTATGAACATTTGCTTTTTTCAATTTGTTTTTCAAATTGTCTTTCTAAAAACAACATACTTGGATATCATCCTTGATGATTTACCATGTTTTTATTTTCATAATTTATGAATTTAGTTTTATTTTGTTGAATTAGCATTTGTCGTACATAGATTGAAATTATTTTCGTAAATTATATATATATATATATATATATACTAAAAACAACGTTTGTTCTAATATTTGTCGTGCTGAATCTTTTTTTTCTTGCATTCTATTTTCAATCCCTCCCTACATAAACATATATTATCTTTTTACAGGATCTTTCATTTCGTTCGGTTAGTCATTCATTATTCTTAAATTATTGTCAAATTGTACCATTTGTGTCTATTTCCGATGATTTAGTTACCATTTTTTGTTTGTTTTATTTGATAATCCAGGATCATGATTAAAATAAATATATTATTAATTAGATTTTGTTTGAATACTAATCTTTATAGAATAAATTTTGTTAATAAAAATAGTGTTTTCAAGTGAATCAATAAACTTGGTTTGCAAAGGTATCATAACACAATATGGTCTAAATAAATAAATCTTGCAGATTTCAAAAACAAACACATATCACATTATTTAATTAATTTATTTATTTTAATGATATTATGTGATTGATTGGATGCTCTTAAAATTAAGAATGCATACTATTTTTTTTTATGCAAGTACGACTTTAAAGTTTAATTGATTACCTCACTCTTTTTTATTACTTGTACATACATATGCCTAATTCCTAGCATAAATTCAACATGTTTTCACTCTTTGTTCTTACACTTTTTGTGATGGTGAAGTGTGCAAATCTAGTTTGATGTTCAAACTTATTGTCCTTGTTATAAAGACATTTAAAATAAATTAGTGTCTTTAATAATTAAATAAAGGGTTGTTTTGTCAAGTATAATTCATTGAATAATTTTGTCACACTTTGCACAATAACATCTTTTAAATTATCATGTTAAATGAATTAACATAATTTTGTGCATATTCACTTCTTTATGTCCTTAAAAGCATTCTCTATCATGTCCTCAAATTGTTTTGCCTATATTGAGTAGTCTATACATTACTTGATGATTGAGTATAATTTTTTGAATATGGCTTTTAAAAAAAATAGAGTTTATAAAGATCCTCCTTCAACATATTTTAAATATATATCCTTGTTTATGATTTATTTTTGAAGGATTTCAACTAGAGAATATATGTTTGGTCTTCATGAAAATGGTTTGTGTCTATTGTTGCTTTAAAACTAAAAAATAATCCAAAATGATTATGGCATAGTCAAAAATTGATATTTGAGCATTTTGAGATATATTAATATATGTCATTGCAAATATTATTTGTTTCTTACTTCTTTTGTGAAAATTTATCTCGAGTGTTTAAATTTATTTTAAGTATGATAGATAGAAATAGTAAAAATAAAAAAGGCCTCATACACACTTACTAATGAAAGTAAGCTTGAACATGTGTCTTATTGTTAATTTGTGTGGTTGCAAAAATATTGTAAAAAAAAAAGCAATTTTTTAATGTGAGCAAATCTCCTGACATATCTTTTATCCTTTAAAAAAAATTAATATTTGAAAATTATAATAATTACTAGCATAAGAATATTTTGTAAAGAGAGAAATTATATTTGACATGATATCACATTCATCTTATTTTTGCTTCCTTGTAGGCACTCATTTTCTATAGTTTCAAGTATGAAAGATGGATCTATTTATAACAAATCAAAATGTTGTTTCTTGTGAAAGAGGATAAAGAACAAAGAGACATCTTACTTGTTTTATGGAACTTTGAATTATTACAGATATTAATTTTATAATATTTAGAGGGAGTTTTTAGAAAATATTATTTTTCTTAAAACTGAAGTCAACTCATTTTTTTTCTAAAAAAGAGAAGAATATATATTTATTGAAAAAATTTCAACTCTGTTAAAATATTTGCATATAATTATGTCATATTGCTTTTGTTATTATTATCCATATCTTGATTGCAATTTTGACTAAAATGATTTTTTATCATCATACATTCTATAATTCTTAATGTTAAATGCATACTTACAAGTTTGTTATATGAATGAATTGATCAACCATGTGATTTCTATGTGCAATATACTCATGTTATTGCTCCATACATTTTTACTCAAAACAGAACGAAAAACGTTAAAAGTTCAAAGTCCAACAAATCACTTAAAACTTTATCCGTTTTCACAACTTTAATTCAAGAATGTTCTAGTTTACGAAGAACAAAATCTACCATACTTTAAGATCAATCTGGGCTACAAAAATACATCTATATACATTATCAATCACCAATATTCATTACAGAGGGACAATGTTATATACTCAAGATAAATCAAGATATAACTATATCACATTTATATAATATTATATTTTAATTTAATTTTGTCAAATCTAATTAAAATATAATTATATCATGTTTATATAATATTATATTTTAATTTAACGATTGATTTAAACAAATGTTTCTCGAGTATAATAATATTAAATGAATGTAAGTCTCACAGTAGTTTTTTTATTAATTTGTTATTCAATTATTATATATAGTATATATATATAATAATAATAATTATTTTTAATTGAAAAATAGATGTTTTGGCAGAGTGTAATGATGACACAGAAATATACAATAGCTGCCGCGAAAAGTGTGGTGGTGAGTGCACAGTTGTGGCGGCCATACGGTCTATTGAGGATGACGACGATTAACTGTAACAGTAACAACCGTGATGACGTGGACGCCATTTTCAAACAGAAGAAAACTCTTCGAACTCAGGTCAAAAAATGCCTCAAGGCCATGGACCCTTCTCTCAGATCTCAACAAGGTACAATCTAATACTAAGAATTCCGTTTGAATTTAGTGAATAAAACACCATAGTCGAATAGTGGAATAGTCTCTTAACCGCTCTAGAGAGGCAGTGTTGCGTGCGGCAGTTTGATGTCGCGGCCGCCTTAACCAGTTGAAACCTGATCGTAAATTTAAACCCAGGGGAGGGACGTTTTGGGAATTTTGAAGTCATAAAAGATGGGAAGAAGCTCCGGCGGTAACGCAGTCTCCAGTGGTCGAACTCTCTCGTTTAGGTTTTGCATGTTCTGTCAGTTTTCACTTTGAAATTGCACTTTATAGAGAGATAGTAATATGGAAGCAAATGCAACCGAGGTTTAAAATTGGGATAGCGATAAGGATTTTGCGATTTCGGCTATTACGAATGCTGTATTACGAATTGCGGCCGTCGCGGTGTGACAAATCTCATTAAAATTATTTGTACTATTATATAATTGGTTAAGAGATGACAGAAGATTAAAAATAGAGAAGGAGGTAAGGTAAGGTTGTGTTTATATACATTCTAAAAATGTGTTTTTAATACATTTTAGGTAAAAAACAGGAATCGGATAGTTTTCATACTTCAAACGGAAAAAAGGGGATAGTTTTCATAGTTTTCTTGGCGGCAGATCTTTTTTTTTTTAAACTTTGAATCCAAAACAAGTGATCATGAAGATTTTGTATGCTGTTTATAACCTAATTAATTTTCCACCAAATGCAAATTATGTTCTTAATTTAAGTTCCCAATCTGCAACTATGATCTATTTTTCATTTATTCCTACAAATTTCTTTTATTGTTTTTGTTCAGACAACGCTATTCAGGACATCATTTTGGGAGCTCCATGGTTCAAATCAAGTCTTAGGTTATGCGCATACATAAGTTGCAGTGCGTTACGGGAAGTCGATACTTTCAAACTCTTGTCACAAATTTTGCAACCTGGTATGTCTTGAAACAATTTATATTGTTGTTAGTAAATTAGAATTTTTAGAAAATTAGAATCTTCATTCTACAACTGTGTCTAGTATATGTAAGTGAGAATTGTTGAAAGAATCATTCATAACAACAACAAAAGTAACTTTAACTTCAGGTCCTATTTACTTTGTGAAAACATTTCCCATTTTCATTTTCTAAAATTTGTGTTCATTTTACTTTAATAAGAAACTCTTGAAATGAATCATTGTCATGAAGATAGGATGAAATGCTAGTCAATGAAGATGCATTTCCAGAAATAATGGAAAGAGTTTGTTGACATTTTCATTGTTTCTAGAAATGCAGAAAATTGTTCACTTCAAAAGTCTTTTACTTCCTTATTAACAAGTAAAATTAACACAAATTTTCATTTCTTAAAGTTTGTGTCAATTTTCTTGTTAATAAGGAGGTAAGATACTTTTGAATTGAACAAATTGTTTTCATTATTTTCGGAAATGCCTTTTCATAAACTAGCATTCCATCTTCTTTCCATGACAATAGTTTACTTTAAGAGTCTTCACTCAAAATAAAATGAACACATATTTTAAAAACAAAGTAAAAGGAGACTTTAGTCTTTAAAGCTCACGTTTTTAAAATTTACACATTAATTAAGCCTTTATACACCAAAAAAATAGTAATGGAACCTTCAATTTCTTTCGAAAAAGAAAAATGGAAAGGATATCTACTCATTTAATGAGTTATCAAGGTTTTAAAATACAATCCCGTAGACATCAAACACCATAATGTTACGGACCATACCATGTATCAGAGTCAGAGACCTTTTCTGGAAACAATACTAGTTATATTTTGTTGTGACATTTACCCTAATCTTGGTCGTTTAATCCTATTCCAATCCTAATCCATTGGCTGGGATTTGGCTAGATGGACTAGCGATAATCTGACTTGAAAAATTTAGGGTATGTTTGATATGCAAGAGCAGATGTACACTAAACAGGTGTGGGGCGGCAGTTGCCCCCATTAAAATTTAACCATTCTCAAGTATTATATTATATATTATTATATACATATCATAACAAAAGATTGAGATGAGTGACACAGTTTGCTGGTACTGTGACTAATTCTTGTATTCAAATTAGAGGTAGGTGCAAATCCTTGTTTGTACAACATGAACTTAAATTCAAGTATATAATAATATGATTATAGAACAACTATATGCTGTAACCAATTGGGTAGCTTCTTGTGAAATTATATGGATGGATTGATCAAAATAAAGAAGTTGCTAAAGATATCACCTTATTTAGACATTTATCATACTGGATATTATTTTATAAATGTATTTTTTTTTTAATATTATCAGCGACAACTGCAACAATTTACAGAACTTTTTCTAATATGAATATTGATGGGTGTAAAGAATAGAAAACTGGTTTTCAAGGAACTAGAAACCTCCAGAAGGAAATTGGTTAATTCTTCTTGATAGATTCATATGGCTACTGCCAATTCTTATATATTGGCGAGCTGTGTAACGAACTCCGGGAATCTTGGGAAGAAAATGCAGATAACAAAATAATAACAAGGAATTATTCCATTGCCTCTTCTGCACCTTTCCATTCCTAATCATAATCTTCTAGATACCTGGGTGTTTGGACCTTTCTTTTGGGCTTCTGTGTAATGAGCTTCACACTGGGATGCTGCATATCATTCCTGTCCTCATCTGAACTTCCTTGTCCTCAAGGATCAACTTGTGTGCAATGTCGGATAGTGGAATCCAAGATGAGTCCTCCGGTGGGAAACCCTCCCATTGAATCAGAACCAAGGGCATGAGTGGATCAGTAGAGTCATCAACCTTTTCTGAAAGGATGGCCACAGGTTTCAAGACGGGCTTGTGGTGAAATGCTTGCTCAGGCAAGGGTGTAAAGGTGAGAAGGGGAGGACCATGGTGCGGTTTCAGATCAGAACAATGAAAAACATGGTGGATTCTTGCACAAGTAGGAAGGTCCTGACAGTATGCCACCTTCCCATTTCTTTCCACAACCTGAGCCTTAGCTAAATTGCGATGCAATTTAGTCAAAATTTGATCTCTTGATTGCAGCCAGTTATCAACAGCTTCTAAGTGCAGAGTAGTTAGGAATATAAGCTGGAATGGAGGGAGGGAACCTGCCCTAAATAACTACAAATTGAGTAAACCCCTTGTAAATCCCGTTGATGCACGAACAGAGGTGTTATAACACCATTCAGCTCAATGAAGTAAAGTGTGTCATGCTGCTGATTTTGAATGGACGAAGACTCACAGATACTGCTGGAGTGTGCGATTGACCACCTCTGTTTGTCCATCCGTAGACATTCTTAAGTTGAGTACCACAAGCCTTAACGAGCTCTTGCCAGTATTTGTTAAGAAATACAGGATCATAGTCAGATAAAATGCTCCGTGGCATGCTGTGCAGTTTGGCAACCAAGGTGACAAATAGGTGAGCCACCTTATAGGCTGTGTATGAGCTCGGATGTGATCCAAAGCAGGCACCTTTGGAAAAACGGTCAACTCCAATGAAATTCACCGAGTGTCCCTCCGAAATTTGTAGACCATGATCAAAATCCATTGAAAGATCTTCCGAAATCCTTGTGGCATGAGGAATAGGCTGCAAAAGTACCTCTGGTTTTTGTGGCACATAATAGTTTGTTGACAAATGGGGTTTGTTTCACATAAGTGGTAATATCAGAGGCCATGGAGTCCCAATGGAAACTTTCTTGAATGCGAGCTAGTGTCTTTTTTACACCCATGTGACCACTAGTTGGAGTGGTATGAAATCCAGCCAGAATAATTTCCTTGAAAGGACATTTAGAGGGTAACCAGATTTTGTGCTTAAGAAAATCAAGTCCTGAGCAAACCTACGGTCAGGAAAGCTGCCTGCTTGGCAGTCCAGTTTTTGCTTCAACGCCAATAATTCAGGGTCGAATTGCAGTTCATTTTGCAACTGTCCCAAAAGGAAAGGTTGAGGAACTGAGATGACAAGGCACTGGCTGTGAGAGTCTTTATTGATACGGGATAATTTATCACCTGCCACATTGAGAGTGCCAGGTTTATATTGAATATCATAATGAAGCCGAGAAGTTTGGATAAATATACCTGCTGCACAGGGATCTGGATGGCTTGGGTCATTGGTTCCTTTAAAGGTTTGTGGTCAGTTTGGATGGTGAAAAAATGACCTAAGAGGTATTGTTGCCACTTCTTGATCACAGTGGTGACGGCGTGCAACTATTTCAAGTTGGTGGAATTGTTAACCATTTGAGGGGCAAATAGTTTGCTAACAAAAGCAATAGGTTTTCCGTTTTGAGATAAAACCGCTCCCATTTTGATACCTGAAGCATCCGTTTGAAGAATAAAAGGTTTGGTGAAGTCAGGCAGAGCTAGCATCGAATCTGTCAGTCTTTTTGAGGTTCATGAAGGCAGATTGAGCATCGGGGGATTATTGGAATGAGTTCTTCTTGAGCAGTGATGTTAGTGGAGCAGCTATCAAAGCATATTCCTTGATAGAACTCTGTTAACCCCAAAAAATTCTTCAAGGCATTGACAGTCGAAGGGGTTGGCCAATTCATCATGGCTTCAATCTTCGCTGGGTCTGGAAAAACAGTTCCAGCCTTCACAATATGACCAAGATATTCGACCTGCTGCAAGGCAAAACAACACTTCCAGGTTTTAAGAAAAATTGACCATTAGATAAAAGCTGAAATACTACCTCCTAGTGGGTGAGATGGTCTGTCCAAGATGTGCTGTAGATGAGTATGTCGCCAAAGAAGAGGATGACGAACTTGCGGAGGTGAGGTTGAAGGGGATCTTTCACTGTGGTCTGGAACGTTGCTAGAGCATTGCAGAGCCCAAATGGCATAGCCGGGAATTCGTAGTGACCATCTTGCATTCTAAATGCTGTCTTATGCTTATCCTTAGGACTTATCCGAATCTGGTGGTAGCTGCTGAGAAGGTTAAGTTTGGAAAGCCAAATGGCATGGCCCAATTCATCGAGTAGTTCGTCAATAGGTGGAATCAAGGAGTTGTCTTTCCCTGTTAAGGCATTCAATGCTCGATAACTCACACATAGTCTCTAGGATCCGTCCTTTTTCTTCACCAGTAGGACCGGAGAGGAAAAAGTACTATGGCTAGGTTGGATTTCCCTGGTTTGTAGCATATTAGTGACTTGATACTCAATTTCTTCCTTTGGATGAATAGGTATCCGTAGGGATTAACTTTCACCAAAGGAGCGTTCATGGCAAGGGGAATCACGGGATCTGTGGCTCGCAGTGGCGGTAGCGTATTGGGGTGTTTGACAAGTGGTGGAACTCTTTGAGCAAGTGGAGCAAGTTGGCAGGGAGAGATGCTGAAGACAGCAGTCCTTTATTAAATATCTTTTTCAAATAACAAGGCCCAATGATTTGGCAACCTGGGAGAAATTGTGTGAAGTTCCACTGTCTATGAGGTCTTGGATGGACCCGAAAGGTTTTTGGGTTATAATTACCAGCAAATGCATTGAGACTCAGTTGACCCAGCATTCACCCATTCCCAGCAGGACCCTCATTTTCCACAAACGTATCATTCACCCTGAAGAAAGTAAAAGGAAAATAGTTTCATATTTTATTACTAAGCTGTTTATATAGAAAAATAAATTACAATAGTAACAATGACATAATCATAAAATAAAAATAAATAGAATAATATAAAATAAAAGAGAATCAAATCTGATTTCCCTTGATTCTTCAACACACCCATTCATGCACATCATCGTCATTGTCGTCTGCCAAGGGAAGCATGAAACGACTCTTACACCTGTGACTGGTGCCAAACATTTCATCACAATTATAGCAAAGTCCCTTTTCTTGCCGTGAGTCTCTTGGACAACAACTTTGGAGGTTGTTGAGAGGTTGGTAACAGAGGTGGTGGATTAGGTTGCTAACTCTATGGACAGAGCTTCAAGGCGAGTATTGATGGTAATCATCATTTGAAGGATTTGATCGTTTGGTGGGTTGGAGTGGGTCGTTCCTTTCGTCATCTCTCAACAAGACCACCAAAATGATGGGTGTAAAGAATAGAAAGCTTGTTTTCCAAGAACCAGAAACCTCAAGAAGGAAATTGGTTAATTCTTTTTGATTGATTCATAGGGCTACTGCCAATTCTTACATATAGGGAATCTAGGGATTAAAAGGAATACAAATAACAAAATTATAACAAAAGGAATTATCTCGTTGCCCCTACCCTTCCAATCCTAATCACAATAGTCTAGATACTTGGGTTTGTAGACCTCTCTTTTGGGCTTCTGTGTAGTGGGCTGTACACTGGACTGCTGCATATCAAATATCATCAAGAATGAGATGTGAAACCGTATGAGAGATTGATGGTTTAAGGATTTAATTACTAATATATATATTTTATTGAATGTTTTCTTAATATGAAAACTTGCAGAGGACAATCTTGTTATAAATTTATTAGTCAATTTTCAAAAGTTACACGTTATATTGTCAATATTGCAATTGCAAATTTATACATATGTCTATTGTACCCACAACTTAAAAAGTCCTGGATTTGTCTCTGTTGGTAAGGGGGTGAGTAGTTTATCAATGAGCTTTCAATACAAATTAACATATAGAAAACTTCAACATCATGTTTTACCCTTACACCAAGCATACCTTCATAAGAGTAATGCTTTGTATACAATTTGTTTTTAAAAAAACTTTTTAATTGTTATTTGATTTTTCTTGGAATCATGTTTCAACCATTTTTTATTCTGTCTCCAAAATCAAATCTTCTAATTCTAGTAGAGTATATGAGTTTTATTTAAGAAGTCAAGATGATGAAATGCAGGTGGGAAAAAAGTTTATGTACCACGAGTGGAGGATAAAAACAGTCACATGCGTATGCTTAACATATCACGTATTGATGATCTTATTGCAAACTCAATGGACATCTTAGAACCAGCTCCAGTTGATGCTGATGGAAATGCACGCAAAGATGGTACATGCCTCTCTTTCATAGTTGGATTTGTTCTTTTCATTTACTGCCAAACTCTAATCATTCTGCCCAAATATTTAGCTGTCAAAGACGTAGTCAACTTGCAAACATAGTGCGCTTAGCCCTGAAATTCAAATTTGAATCTTCTTTACAATTCCATTATTATTATTATTATTATTATTATTATTATTATTATTATTATTATTATTATTATTATTATCATGATCAAGTCATAGTATATAACATCATGGGAAGCTAAAGTTTTGTTGAATCTTAGTTTTTCTAGGTTTTACTGTCAATGGTCTATTGTTCCTATGGGCATCCAGCTGTTCCAAGACATGACCGGTAGTTTACAATTCTAAATCTTAGATGACATAATTTTACAGATAATTTGCATATCCTAGTCCGTGTTCCTAAGCTAAAAGATGGAATTATTTTTTTTCAAAACGTAAAATAGAAAAGAGAGAGAAATAGTAAAGCGTCACAATGGTATAATGTATTCAAATTTCAAAGCTGCTTCCACAAGACAAGATCCAAGTTATGTACATCCTTCTTCCTATCTTTCCTACTTAATGTTATTTTTCTGATTCTTGTAGGGTTGACTTCCATCTAGTGTATTTTTATACTTATTCTGATTGGTCAATATCAACAATCATCTGAAAGATCTCTTTGATGCAGTTATGCAGGCAAATGATCCAATTGATATTTTGCTTTTACCTGGTAAGCTTCTCATTTATTATTTGATCGTTGATCTCGATTCTTGCATATAGCTAATCAATTATATTTTTCCTCTCTCCAGGATTGGCATTTGACAGATCTGGAAGACGTTTGGGCCGTGGTGGAGGGTATGCTTTTTATATTTCTAGCATCCAGACAATTGAATTCTGTCTCTTGTTGTGTGTATAGTTTCAGTTTTATAAAAACTAGTCAGAGACCTGTGCAATGCATGGTTTTTAATAATTATCAGTGGAGTGTATGAATAATAAATAATTAAAAAAAATAGATTTGGAGACTTTTACCATCCAAAAATTGACGTGATTATTATAACTATTAAAATAGAAAGTATTCATTATAAAAAAAAAACAGAAAATATTCCATTGAAATATTTGAAAATTATCATTAGTGGCCAAACAAAGCTTGGTATTTTACATAATACATAACCTTTCAAGAAAAACACATCAAGCCAACCTATGCTCTCTGAATAAATTACCTCTTCCTTCTTTACAACCAAGTTTGTCCCCTGCCTTCCTTCTAACAATTAAATGATACATCGGAAAATTAATAAAAAAAATATTGACAAGCACAGAACAATTAAATCTCTGGAAAAATTATTGAAGCACTGATAAAATTATCAGCATGTGAATAAATAAGTCTACACCACAACAATTATGAATCTAGTATTAGCATACCTAGAATACAATGCCAAATGTAACTGATTGTCTTGGTGCGGAAGTTTAAAATTAACAAAATCTACAAAAAGAAAGAAAACAAATAAATGGTTAGGAACTGAAAATATGTACAGTCATTTTTCCACTATTTGGCCATCAAATAAAAGATCCAATTTTTTCACAGCAAAGGGATAAAAGGGGATTGTTTGTTTAGTCGCTGTGTGGTGGTGAGAGGATGGTAGTGGTTGAATGGAGAGAAGATGTGGAACTGGTCATGTTTATAGTGTCACTGTTTGTAGAGATAAAAAGGGATGAGAGAACCCCCCCGTTGTGGTGGGATGAGGGGAGAAGAAGGGATGAGCACAGGGGCTATAAATTTAAAATTCAAAATAAACATTAACATAAGCAATCAATGAATGAAAAGTAGTTGAGAATGGGAAAGAATTGAGAAAAGATTGTACTGCTACTTCTTACATCGCAGCATTGCAGTCGTGCTGGGCAAGAAAAAGCAGAAAAGTGTGTAACCAATCATATAAATATAAATGATAAATAATAAGATATAATGTGTATGTGCAAGCAAAACCAATTGTGGGCTTTTGTTCTTTTGCGAAATTGGGCCTTTAAACTATTTACTCCACCCTAAGCCCTATTAATTTGAGAAACATTGTGCTATTGTGTTGCTTTGTTTGATCTATTTCCTTAATTAGTATGTTGTAAAGTGATGCCACAATTCAATTAAGGATGTGGATCATATGTGTGATGACACCTAGTTGTTAATGCCATATGAGTAAGTTCTAATTGTATATATATATATATATGTCAAAATATGTTTCTGCTTAATATCCCTCAAGTATAGGGATTCAGTTATATAGGAGTACTAGTAGGGATTTAGTTATATGAGTCATCATAGGGTTTAGTTGTTTAGTAATCTAGTTTAAATATATTTGATGTATTACCAATATATTTAAGTTTCAATAAATATAATTTTATTCTAATTTTTCATTTTTGACATGGTATCAGAGCAGGTTCTGATTTTGCGATCTGTCTTTGTGCTTCACTACCGCTGCCGGCGGCGGCATATGCCGCCGGCAGCACCACTTTTTTCAGTGTTTCAATTTTTCAGCTTCATACAGTCATTTGTCACCATCAACTCCGGCTGCCTTTATAGCAACCAGCCACGACGCTACAGCTGCCCTCAAAAGCACCACTTTCACTATGTGTTTTGCCATGATTTTTTTTTTCTGTTCTTGATCTGTCCATTCATCAATCACTTGTTTGAAGTTAGTGAATGCAACGTCATCTTCACCGACAAAAGGGATGCCAACAGATGATTTCATACGCTGCAACAAATTTCTATTCTCAACCAGAACTCTCTGAGCTTTATCAATCAAATCTTGCTTGGCAGCAAGAAGCTCATGGCACTGCTCTATGAAACTTGTGTCTAGGATAAAAAAGGTTCAGGAAGATAGTTCAACCTTCAAACTGCAACATCAAATCAAATTACTACCTAGGAGCCAAGAAAAATTCAACAAGTTAGTTCTGCATAAAAGGGGAGAGAAAAGCGACGACAAAAAAAAATATTTTATTTTTTTATACGTCTGTTATTTTTTTTCTTCCGAGAATCTGATTCTTCATGATTACAATACTAACAACTCTTCTTTCTCTCTCAACAAATCCACCAATACCGGCCATCGCCATTGTGTTCCATTCATTCTCCTCTTCAAAAGTCATTTCACTTTCACCGGCAACCAATAGTTTATTTTATTTATCTCGTTTGGAGGAAAAGGGTAAGAAGGGATGACTCGAGATGGGAGCGTTGTCCCTGCGGACCCACAGGCTATGGTTGTTGTGAAAAAGAAGACACAAACTTTGAGAAGTTGGATTTTGATTGATGCTACGGGTCAAGGGTCGGTGCTTGATGTTGACAAGTATGCTATCATGCATAGGGTTCAGATTAATGCACGTGATCTTAGAATCCTTGATCCTTTGCTTTCTTATCCTTCTACCATTCTTGGTCGTGAGAAGGCTATTGTGCTTAACTTGGAGCATATCAAGGCAATTATCACTGCTGAAGAGGTATTGCTGCGAGATCCGACAGATGAAAATGTGGTCCTTGTTGTTGAAGAACTGCAGAGGTGATTGCCTAAACTAAGTGACATTCATCAACACCAAGGAGATGGTGAAGAGTATATTGGTGGTCAACACGATGCTGAAGCTGCTGATGAAGATGAGTCACCATTTGAGTTCCGCGCCCTGGAGGTTGCTTTAGAAGCCATTTGTAGTTTTCTTGCTGCACGTACATATGAGTTGGAGCTGATTGCTTATCCTGCAGTAGATAGTATTGCAACAGCTCGTTTTGATGACAATGATGTGGAAGAGCTTGAAATGTTACTTGAGGCTTATTTCATGCAAATTGATAGCACATTAAACAAATTAAACACACTGCGAGAGTATATTGATGATACCGAAGATTACATTAACATTCAACTCGACAACCATCGAAATCAGCTTATTCAGTTAGAGCTCTTTCTTAGCTCTGGAACTGCTTGCCTATCTTTCTACTCTCTGGTGGCTGGTATTTTTGGAATGAACATCCCATATAGTTGGAATGACAACCATGGTTACATGTTCAAATGGGTAGTTATTGTCTCATGAGCATTTTCAGCTATTATGTTTCTCATGATTACCATCTATGCTCGCAAAAAGGGGCTGATTGGATCATGAAAATCAATATGTTGGAAAGGGCAGAGAATGAACACCAGCTAAATTTTCTAGTGCGCATCCAAAGTCAACGAACACCGTCGCAATCCATCGCGTGTCCATCTTCTCTATGTATGGATCTTACGTGCCTCCACCAAATTCGTGCGTGAGAATGCATGCACCTGTCTTCGGCCCCCCTTTGTAGGTCTTTTCATGATGTGATGTACTGGTCGTGCCTTTATCTCCCTGAATCATGCCGCTCTCTCCTTGAAGCATATTCAAGTTTAAATATTGAGTCTCCGATATTATTGGTTTGAAGCTTCCAAATGCAGTCTTTTAGAAGAACGGAGCTTGCTTTGTTCAATTGCTTGACTTGAATTTCTCTCAGATTGATGATCAATCAGGCTATCTGGCTAGGCTATATTTATAGCAATTCTCTCCAACTTCAAATGCATCCCTGAGTTTCCTTTTCATGTTTTTTTATTATTTTGTGGAGCAAAACATTGTTTTCTTGTAGCAAGCTAAAGTTAAACTTTAGCTTGAGGGGGAGTGTTGTACCATCACTGCCTGGACGTTGTATCAATAGGAGGAGGGAGTGTTTGAGTGACAGGAGTAGAATCACCGGGCGGGTCATTAGGTGGGGGGAACAGATGGGCCAAAATCGCTAGTACCTTGTTGATTCGCCATTGTTGTTGTTAGCTGAATCTTGCCTTTCTTTCTCCAATTCGATAACAGCTTATTCTTCAGCGTGTTTCTCAGCCCTAAGAATAGGTTTGTAGTAATCGGAATGTGCATCCATACACTACTTCAAACACGCGGTTACCTGAGAGCACTTTTCAACAAGGTCTTCGGCCTCTTTGACGTAATTTTCCCAATCGACGAAGGTATCTTTGCAACTGCCACTTTCATGAATAGACAAAGTTAGCTATGAGACGAGACTCAAACTTTGATCCATTGAGTTTCCGAATGGCACTTTCATTGTGGCCCTTGCTTCCGCATAAAACTACCGCCTTTATTGCGCTTTCTATTTTCCTGAAATCTTAGCCACCTTCATTGTGGTGCTTTTGCCGCCTTCATTGCGGTATCTATTTCTTAGCCACCTTCATTGTGGTTCTTTTGCCGCCTTCATTGCGGTTTCTATTTCTTAGCCACCTTCATTGTGGCCCTTTTTGCTGCCTTCATTGCAGCAACTTGAGATTTCTTTTTGGCCTAATTTGCACTCCATATAACTCCTCCCGTGACAACCTTGCAGATCTTCTAACTAAAGGGCTGAACAATAGCAACTTTGAAAGAATTGTATTCAAGCTGGGAATGGAGAACACCTATTCACCAGCTTGAGGGGGAGTGTCAAAATATGTTTCTGCTTAATATCCCTCAAGTATAGGGATTCAGTTATATAGGAGTACTAGTAGGGATTTAGTTATATATGAGTACTAATAAAGATTCAGTTATATAGGAGTACTAGTAGGAATTTAGTTATATATGAGTATTCATAGGATTTGGTTGTTTAGTAATCTAGTATAAATGTATTTGATGTATTACCAATATATTTAAGTTTCAATAAATATAATTTTATTCTAATTTTTGACAATATATAAAGAGGGGGCATATCTAGTGAGAATAATATTTTTATATGAGATTAATAGAAATATATTAGCCTTTGGATTAAATTACACGGCTGAGATTAGAAGATGAATTTAAAATGTCATGTGCCTCTTCTCTCAGCCATTCACACATTCACGTTCTCTGAAAACAAATACCAACATATATTGTTTCATCTTCCGTTGTGAAACACACAATGAGTTAGAGATGAAAACTTTCATCGTCAAAGATGAGAAGTTCTCAACTCTTCCTTCTTCTCTTTTCCTTATTCTGTCTTTAGGGTCTTGGGGTGTAAAGTTTTTGAATGAGTATTTGCTTTCTAGTTATTTTTTTCTTCCAATTCTAGGATTGATGGTGTGCTGGTTCACATTTAGGCTTACAATAGATAAGATTGATAGAACATTGTTTTACAAAAAGTTAATTCTCAATTACAATAAAAAGTTAAATTGCCAACTCAAATTGATATCCATTTCAAATAGTTGATTGCTAATTTAATAAAATATGATCTTTTAAAGATCTGCACCTATTCAATATAAATTACTTATATATCACATATTTGCAACAAGCATTTGACAAATGTCAAAAAATTGAACAAAATAAAAATGAAAAAAAGAATGGAGAAAGCTGCTATTGGGAGGTCAAAAATCATTCTTGTGGTAATCAGGCTTTGCTTCTAGATGAAGATGAAAAGGCTTTTTTAAAGTATTTTAGAGAAAATAGACCAAAAAGTGAAGCACATGACTCACTTAAAAGTTCTTTTAATCTTAGCCATGTAATATATTCTAAAGGCTAATACGAATTTCTCTCGCTCTCACATAAAGACTTCATTCTCATTAGATATGCCCTCTAGATATAGATATAGATGGGCTTGGTGAGTTAAATTCATATTTGTCAAAAGCTAAAAATAGTGACTATTTCATAAACTATTATGATTGACTTTTGATGCTTCACTTCTTATATACCCTATAATGAAAGAATTATACTGCAGAAAGGATAATTGATAATTCCCTTTGTGAAAATATTGCTTCTCTATAACACTTGAATACCAGGTTATTCGACGAACCTAGGATCTCCTAACACCTTTCAATTTGCAAAAGTGATTTGTCTAACAATATTCCCCTATTTTTTAATTTTTTTGGAAAAACATACAATATTCTCCTATTAATAGACTATCTTCTAACTAACTACCTTTAATACAAGGTTGCATTATTCTATCATCATCCAAGGATTTATTAACAATTAATATTTCCCCTTCCACAGTTACTACGATACCTTCCTAAAAAATTACCAGGACCTTGCAGCGTCACGGAATTGGAAGCAGCCCTTGCTTGGTATGCATTTCTTCCTTCTAGTCAATATATTTTTGGTTGAATAGAACCTTCAAAATGCATCACAATTGCATGAATTGGATTTGCAGTTGCACTTTCATATTCGCAACAAATACTGGATGAAGGAGTAATACCAATTACTTCAACTGATGTTCCAGTTGATGCTCTTGTATCTCCAGAAGGTGTAGTTCCCATCAGTTCTGCTGCCTTCAACAGGTATCACTGAACATATTAATTTACTTCAGTGACCCTTAGGACACTGTTTAACAACACCCTTCATTTTATTTTGCTTTATTGAATTACGTCATTTATTATTATTATTATTATTATTATTATTGTTATTATTATTATTATTATTATTATTATTATTTTAATCAAGTAAAAAAATTACAGAATGGATCTCTGAGCTGCACTTAAAGCTGATGCTGAACACTTTCAATGGATGATGTATTATTTATCTTCTATAAAATTTTGTGGTTTCTTAAGTATTCAGTGCTAATGGAGGGGTCTGATCGAGGGGATTTGTGTAACAAGGAAAAAGGGTACCCAAATCATTAAATGAAACTGGACTGGGTCACTGCATTCAGTCTTGATTAAGTGGAAGTTTCATTACTTTTTGGTCATTGATATTAATTCAGTATGTTTATGTAATGTTTGAATTGTGAAGTTTGTGCTTACTTTTCTTAAGTTATATGTGTCCTTCAGCTGGAATTGTTATCAAGTTTATAGTTAATTTCAGTATGAAATTATTCTGCTAACTAAAGTTTTTGAATGTCAATTTTTCTAGATTTAAAACTTCAAATACTGTGTCCTTGTTTCCTTTACTCTCAAATTTCGTCTTGTAGTGGAAATAGACGTAGAATTAAATGCCATTACCGAATAAGGTTTTGCGAAAATGTGGACCATTTAAAAAGCAGTTATGATGATGAGTTTGTTATGTATGAAAATGGTTTTGCTTGTAGCTGCTGATTTTAACTAGTTGGCAAATAAGTTTGGTTTATTTTTGTGATATACAAATGTTAGTAAATTAATGGTTACGCTAATTTTTTGAGGTTTGAACTCTAGACCTCCTCTTTAAAATTCTTTTGATGTCTCTTAGTTCACCAATAATGAAATTATCTTTCTCTCGACGATAGTAATTGGTAAGACTAATAGACTTCTATAGCTTAGTCTACGTCAGATTTAAGTAAAAATAAATTAATTTTATAAATAAATACGATCAATTTCGTTTAAAAAGTTTATTTAACTAAAAATGTAATATTACATCACTAGCAAAACCTTTTTGTCCTACAAGACTGGCTTATTTAAGTAAATAAAAAAATAGTTATTATTATAAATTTAAAAAAAAATTATATATTTGCCATTTTTTTCTATAGTGTAAGCAAACTAGTTTCTATCCACTTTTAATACATTTAAAGGTATTATTATTTAATAGAGTTTAAATTGGATGCCATATATTGAGTAAAAAATAATTGGATGTCATAAAATTATGTTATCTAAAATATAATATTAAATATTATAATAGAATTTTATTAATTTATTAACTAATCAGTTATTTAAAGATATGTCAAATAATTCAATTGAAGATGTTAATGTTAAATATGTCTTTAAGTTAACTTACAAGTCAATGCTAGATCTAAAAATAATTAGTTTAAAAGTAACCCTATAATAGATATCATGTTAGGCATATTTTTTATTTGTTTTTATCAAGCTAAATTTGTGTCTTACAAAACTATTTCGGCCTAAACAATTTTCACTTTGTTCATATTGTTTGCATCTGAAACAAAATTCCTTAAATTATATTAGTATTTTTGCCCGTACGGGAAAAATTATAAGGGGATAAATGATATTTTTTTTATTAGTTTTAAATTATTTTCATCCACTGAAGGTATTAGTGGCTTAAGTTGCGGATTAAGTCGTTCTCTTTAAAACGTTTTACGACATTGTGCAAAGTTGTACAAGGTAGACTATCAATCATGATGTCCTCAAGATAAAACAACTTAGTAACAACTGTATCGGTATTCTATTGCACCATAAAAAAACCGTGTTAGAATTACATCTTCAATATCGCTATAATGACCACTCTAAAATATTGTAGTTAAAATCACTCACAAAACGAAGGAATTACGACATAAAAATCACCCTAAAATCGAAAGAGCAGTGGTATTAAGACCACTAAAAAAATCGAAGGGACTTCGTCACAAAACTGTTCTAAAACCAAAAGGATAGTGTATTAGGACCACTCAAAAAAATTGAAGGGATACGAAACAAAAATTACTCTAAAACCGAAAGAACAATAGTATTAGAACCACTAAAACAATCGAAGGGATACAAGACAAAAATCACTCTAAAACCGAAAGGACAATGGTATTAGAACCACTAAAAAAATCAAAGGGACATAAAGAAAGGGAAGAGTGGCTCAAAAGTGCATCGAGCAGAAGAGGGATAAGAGAGAAAGTTAAGAATTGCATCCAACTTAAATGTATTTTTCACAAGAGTTTGACAATCTTTATATGGTGTGGAAACAATTCGACATATGTAAACTACCTAATGTGAGACTTTAATATTTATAGAGTTGAAAATTACTCAGTGTATGAATGCTTTTCAATGTGGGACTTTAACAATTTTTAAATTGACACACTAACATACTCTCTATGTTCCAACAATCCCTCACTCTAATTAAAAAAAAAATACTTCTAAAGTAGCATAAAATGCTTCTATAAATTTTGTGCATAAACAAATGTGTCTTATGACTTGAACCTTTGCATAGTAAGTAAGATTCAGATTCAACAAGAGTGACTCATAGTCTTGAACTCTATCTCTGACATCAAACCCTCTCACAACTATAGGAAGCCAATATAATGAACAATGAACATTCTAGGAATTCTGTCTGGAAATACTATAGGAAGCAGTCCCACTTCCACATTAACTTAAGTGAGTATATCAACCAACTCACTTCTTCACTAGCGATTGCTAGTGCTATCATTTCAAACCCATACTGAGCCGAGCCAATATTGTTTATTGCTTTGATTTCCAAGATACAGTTATACCAGTTATGCTAAATATATAGTCATTGGTTGCTTTGGAGTCATATGATAAAGTGTTAATCAACATGATGGTATCCTTCAAGGAAGACATGAAATATTTGATAATGTAGTATGAGACTCATGGATCTTTTAAGGCATCTTAGACTATATCAATATCGTGTCAATGCTCCATATTAGGTCTACTTGCAAATCTGCATAATAGTCCCACAATGTAGGTGATGTTGGGTCTAATACAATTAATGGCATATATGAGGCTGCTAATGATGCTCATATATTCAATTTGTCTAACACCTTTGAAAAGTTTCACACTTGTATCATATGGTGTGCAAGCAAATTTACATTCAAAGAATTTATATTTCTTCAAGATATTTTCTACATAGTGAGACTGATCCAAAAAAATTATTTTTTCTGATCTAGTAATTTTGATTCCAAGGATTACACCCGGTTCTCCGAGGTCTTTCATATCAAAGTTGTTACACAACAATGATTCCACATTATTTACAACATGAGTATTTGGACCAAATATGACTAAATCGTCTACATAGAGATATATGAGAGTGCAAATACCATTTAAGAGCTTGTTTGGACCAAATATGAGTAAGTCGTCTTCATACCATTGTTTAAGATCTTGTTTAAGACAATACAAAAAATCATCTAACTTACATACCTCGTTTTCTTGTCCATGAATCACAAAACCTTAAGGTTGTTCCTTACAATTTTCTTCTCCCAAGTCACCATTTAAAGAAGCAGTCTTAACATCCATTTGGTGTATCACCAATTTATGAATCGCAGCAAGTGCAGTGAGTATCTTAATGGATGTAATTCTAGTGACCAGTATAAAAATTGTTGAAGTGTTCTATATTTTATCTTTGTCTAAATCCTTTTGCTACAAGGCGAGCTTTGTATTTATCAACAATTACATCGGGTTTTAGTTTCTTTTCCAAGCTCCATTTACAACCTATCAGTTTGAAACCAAGAGATAAGTCTACTAAATGTCAGGTCCTGTTAGACTCTAGAGAATCCATCTTATTGTTTATAGCTTCTTGCCATAGATATGCATCCAAAGACGACAAAGCTTCTTGAATATGTGAAGGATCCTCTTCTAAAGTATAGATCGTATAATCTGGTCCATAATCTTTAGCATTTTTGGCTCTCTTACTTCTTCGAGGTTCTTTTTTGTATAGTTTGTTGCTTTTAGTGTTCTTGATCACAAGAACTTGACTTGTTTTGATGCCCCCACTATTTCTCGATTTGAAAGGGAATCTATTTTCATAAAAGTCACCATCATTTGACTCTAAGATCACTTTAGCATTTAGGTCATAAAACCTTTGTGCTTTGTTGATTACTGTATACCCAATGAATAAACATTCATAGGCTCTACTACCAAGTTTAACTTGCTTGGAATTGGGGATTCTAACATAAGTCAGACAACCCTAAGTTCGAAAATAAGATAACTTCGATTGTCTTTTCTTCAAAATCTCATAAGAAGGTGTTTTGTTTTTAGATTTAGGAACTCTATTCAAAACATAACAAACAGTCTATAAAAATTTCCTCCACTAATGAGATGAAACACTAGAGTTAAATATGATAACAATAACTAGTTCAGTAAGAGTTCTTTTCTTTCTTTCAACTTTACTATTTATTTCAAACGAATATGATGCAATTGTTTCATGTATACTTCCTTGCAGTTTGTAAAAATCATTAAATAAACTAGATATACAAAAGTATAGTCAACACATTCGTCAACGAAAGTGATAAAATAACATTTTTCATTTCTTGTTAAAGTTTCATCAAGTTCACATATATTAAAGTGTATTAAATCTAAAGACTCATATTCTCTAACTACTAATTTATTTGAGCTCTTTGTTATTATAGCTTGACTACAAAAATAATCTTTTACAAAATCATTTAAGGATAACTTTGGAATTAAACCTTAGTTATTTAAATGATACTTGTGTTCACATGACTGAGTCTAGCATACCTAAACCCTAAATCCTAAATTCACACTAATATACTCTTTGTTCCAACATGAGATAAATGACAAAAATAAATGATAACACATATGTCACTGACATCAATTAGCAAGGTATTAAGAAACATTAACCAAAAAGAAAAGGATCAACATTAACCATATGTTTATTTCTTGATAACCCAAAATCATAATACTGTCACCACTATCAATCAATCAAACTATCATCAATAAAATATCGAATCAAATATAAATATAAGAAAACTCATTGCCAATGCATTTACAATATCAACCTTGCTTAATTTTCTGCCACTTCACCTAAAACAAAGCTATTTTAGACAATTTGTTAATTGAATATCAATTTATTTTTGGTGTAATGCATTTGTTCATTGGTCAAAAGTTTAAAATCTCATTATGCCATTACTTACCCTTTGCATGTCTAAAACAAAAATTCAAAAATAAAGGATTGTTTAATAAAAATTTCACAAAATTACATACCCCAATCTTTTCTAAGACACTTATCTACTCTTTCCCTTACCTTAAACTTTTTTCACACACTTCCTTTACCACTAGACTTGATCCATTTGATTCAAGTCCGACTTGATCCACTTGATCACTAAGTCATTTTTAGTCCACCACTAGACTTGATCCAAGTCAATTTATTTTGCTCCCCCATCAAGTCAAACCAGGCTCTAATACCACTTGTTGGGGAGTACGGGGGATACCGATAATGGAATGGACAAAACAAGGATTCATATGAGACTTAGACACCATATCTCAACCCAAAACCTTAAGGCATTAGGATTATGAGTCATTCTCCTTATATATCCAATATAGCCTCCATTCCTGATCAATGTGGGACTAACCACTCATAATTGAATACCCAACAATCTCCCCCTCATTTATGAGTCCCCACCACTAGACTTGATCCAAGTCCTTTATTTTGCTCCCCACCAAGCCAAACTAGGCTCTAATACCACTTGCTGGGGATTTCGAGGGAGCCCGACATTCGGAATAGGCTAAACAAGGATTCATAAGAGACTTAGACACCACATCTCAACCCAAAACCTTAAGGCATTAGGTTTATGGGTCATGCTCCTTATATATCTAATATAACCTCCATTCCTAGTCAATGTGGGACTAACCACTCATAATTGAATTCCAACACTCCCCCTCAATTATGAGTTCCCACCACTAGACTGATCCACTTGATTCGATTCCTTGACCACTAGACTTGATCCACTTGATCACCGAGTCCTTTTTGGTCCACCACTAGACTTGATCCACTTGATCTAAGTCATTTATTTTGCTCCCCCATCAAGTCAAGCCAGACTCTAATACCACTTGTTGGAGAGTTCGAGGGAGCCCGATAATAGAATGAGCTAAACAAGGATTCATATGAGACTTAGACACCCCATCTCAACCCAAAACCTCAAGGCATTAGGTTTATGGGTCATTCTCCTTATATATCCAATATAGCCTCCATTCCTGGTCAATGTGGGACTAATCACTCTTAATTGAATTCCAACAATCTCCCCCTTAATTATGAGTCCCCACCACTAGACTTGATCCACTTGATCCAAGTCCTTTTTGGTCCACCACTAGACTTGATCCACTTGATCTAAGTCCCTTTTTTTTGCTCCTCCATGAAGCCAAACCAGGCTCTGATACCACTTGTTGGGGTGAGTTCGGGGGAGCCCGATATTCAGAATGGGCTAAATAAGGACTCATAAAAGACTTAGACACCACATCTCAACCCAAAACCTAAAGGCATTAGGTTTATGGGTCATTCTCCTTATATATCTAATATAACCTCCATTCCTAGTCAATGTGGGACTAACCACTCATAATTGAATTCCAACACTTTTCACTCTTTCTTTTTCACTCTCTCCCTTTTAGGCGTGGACAACAAATACACATCAGCCCAAAATCGCCCGATTCGCACGACCCGTGTGCAAATGAGAGAGTGAAATCGGGTCAACGGATTTGGAAGAAAAAATCAACAGTTTCATACAGTTATGGATGGGCAGGTGCGGTTGAAATATTACGAGTCGACGATAACAGAACCGTCTGAACTAGAAATATACTACTATAGTTTGATATTAATACAGGTCATCTTACTCTACACATCTGGTCCAAATCCATTACAAATGAGAGGATACCAAAAAATACTGACTCAAAATATTTGTTTCCACTATAAATACCGTTGATACAATCCAACCTAACAAACCCTAGCCACCAAATCAAGTGAGAATACCATATTCTCCTTCTCAATGAGAATACCATCTTCATCCTTTCTTCTTCCTCTCAAACCTTAGTCTTCGAATATAAGAATATTTTGATATCATCATCCCTTATCTGATCTTATCTCGATTAACCCTCTGTTTTATTATTTTTCTCTCTATCTTATATCATAATCGTAAATGGAGAGGTTGAGTATAATAGACATGGAAGAAAATTCAAAGTCACTAATGACAAGTACCCTTAAAATGTTATGATTTTTCGTTAAGATCTTTTTTTAATTTATGTTTGGAATTCTATTTCTTAATGTGTGATTTGACTAATATGCGTTTTTATTTTATGAAGCCATAGATCATAACATACTTTCTTTGTTGAAAGCTCAAAGTTAAAGAATCTCATAAAGAAGAACAAGGTTAGAATTTTATATATTTTTTTATTTCATTTTATATATATATATATATATATATAATCACATGTTTAATTTTAATCTCATTAAACTAAATTACTATATATATTATATTTTTAATTTATTACTATATTGCTTTCTATTATTTTAACAGTTTG
>JBBPBT010000183.1:7534683-7603972 GCA_037974875.1 Cicer bijugum
TCACAATATATATATATATATATATATATATATATATATATTAGTTGTTCTTCACATTGTGTTGATAAAGAGAATATGGGTATCATTTTAGTTTGTATTGTATTTTATTTTATTCCTAAAGATTATTATAGTGTATGGCTTTCTATTTCAGGATATTTGTTATTGTTATTTGAAATTTATTGAGTTTTATTTTTATTTGCATAAAGATAATAAAATATGGAGGCTCTTGAAGAGGAAATTAAGGATATATTGAAGCAAAGACAAATTATATTTTAAAAAACTATTAGTAAAAGATCATCTTTAATGTAAAGAGATTATGTTAACTCTTTACTTATTATTATTATTATTATTATTATTATTATTCATTAAATGCAAAAAAGTAACTACGCCTATCACAACAAGAAAACAAGGTTTTTGTGAGGGCCAAAAGCCCTAACAAAGGGGAAGAAGCAGCCACAAAGTGGGATTTTGTGAGGGCTTTTGGCAGCCACAAATAAGCTGGTTACAAAATTTTGTGAGGGTTTTTGCAGCCACAAAGTGTCTGAAACAGGTTGGCATTTGTGAGGACTTTTGCAGCCACAAAATGCTGCATTTCTGAGGGCCTTTGCAGCCACAAAAACCTGCCTTTGTGAGGGCATAGGCCGCCACAAAGGGCAGGCTGATTTTTTATGATTGAACCTTTGTGAGGGCCCATGCCGCCACAAACTCCCTCATTTTTGAGGGCTTAGGCCGCCACAAACACCATGTTGATTAAAAAATTAATTTTTAAATTCAAAATTAATAGTTTATTATAATATTATATATAAAAAATTAAAATAAATATAATATTAAAATTTAAATTTAAATTATAATTAAATTATAATTAAATTAAAATTTAAATTAAATTTAAAATATAATATAATTATAAATTAAATTTAATATATAATAAACTATTCTTAATATAATTAAAAATTTAAAATAAAATATTTAAATTAAAATTAAAGATTAATAATTAAATTAAAGATTAAATTAAATAACAAAATATTAATAATAAATTATTTAAATTAATAATAAAATATTTAAAAATAAAATAAAAAAATAAAATGATAAAACTACATATATAATATAATTTATACTTACCAAAATTAAATCTAGCTTGATGAAATATGTTGTGTAGAGAGAAGATGGAGAAAATAGTTAGAAGGAGGTTTTAGAGAGAAGTTGGATGTGAAAAAATGAAGGAGGAGTGGAGAAATATATATAGGGTATGCTTGACCGTTTGTGGCGGCCAGCTGTATTGGGCTTTCTTTGTGGCAGCCTATGCTGTAACACTCCGATTTTCAAAGCGAGAGTGTATTTGTTTTTTCAAAAGAAATTAAAATAAAACAGAGAAATAAATAAGGGAAATACCTTTGGATAAATATTTAAGTCATAACTCAACGACAATTAATCAACATAATTTATAAGTAGTGGAATAGTTTTTGAAATACAAATCCAAAGTATTTACACATAAAAAAAGTGGTACATGGAATCCATCGAAAATAAAATGTCATGCTGACAATATTGGTATAGGTACAGTCTTCCAAATTAAAATAAACACATCCTAAAAGAAAGACATCTAGTCCCTATACGTCAACCTAATCTGATCATTCTACAAAAAACTATACATCCCGAGTGATCTTCACGCGCCCCGCAAGATCCTTCTAACAGTCAGGTGTTCCCAACTACATTCCTATCCACAGGTGTTCCCAACTACATTCCTATCCACAGGGTATGAACCGGTAGGATGGTCCTGGTTCTTATCTGAGGGCAAAACCCAGATTTCCACAATAGTTGTAAAGGGTCACCAACCGAAATTAACAATTAACACATAACATTTAAGTTTTAAAATGCACAAAATGACATTTCAACTTAGCATGCACCTTAAAAGGGTTTCCATATGCTAAACATTCATAAACAAAGTTGAAAAATGAAGTTTTTAACAAAACAGCACTGCTGTATTCGAATACAGCATCTTTGTATTCGAATACAAGGCTGTTTCAGCATTCAGCAGCAAAAACAACATGTCTGTATTCGACTACAACAGTCTGTATTCGACTACACAATAAGTCAGTGGCAAAACATCATGTTTGTATTCGACTACAATAGTCTGTATTCGACTACACATCAGATAGCAGCAAAAAAACAACAAAATTTAGCATTTTTCAGTTTTTTAATGGGTTTCGAAATCAATCAACACATACCCACAAATCCATACAATCACACACTTAGCAATTATAGCGCAATCACCACGACATCTTGAGTTTCGAAATAGTTTTGCAATCAATCACACTTACACACAACTCCAAAACAAAACACGTAGCAATTATAACACAATTACCATGACAACTTAAATTTCAAAATGGTTTTGCAGTCAAACACACTATCACACAATTCCAAAACATCCACACTTGACAATTATAACACAATCACCACGACAACTTTAGTTTCAAAATGGTTTTGCAATCAAACATACTATCACACAATTCCAAAACATCCATACTTGACAATTAAAACACAATCACCATGCCAACTTGAGTTTCGAAATAGTTTTGTAATCAATCACACTTACACACAATTTCAAAACATAACACTAAACAGTTACAACGCAATTACCACAACATCTCTAGTTCAAACACTCAATCATAATCTTGAATCAAACACGACTCGTGTGCCAAGCACCCTAATGCAATGCGTATATGCCAAAATGCATGGACTCGGAATTCCAAATCCAAACCCTCCTCGAAGGGCTGTAAATCATAATTGTACCGCCTATCACAGGCCAAAGTACTAAGTTACCGAGGTGCCACCTATCACGGGTCAACACGATTTACTAAAAAGCGTAAATCATAAACGTACCACCTATCACGGGTCAGTACTGTTTACCGAGGTGCCACCTATCACGGGTCAGCACGATTTACTAAAAGAAAAAGCGTAAATCGTAAACGTACCGCCTATCACAGGCCAAAGTACTATTTACCGAGGTGCCACCTATCATGGGTCAGTACGATTTACCAAAAACGTAAATCGTAAATGTACCGCTTATCACATGTCAAAGTACTATTTACCGAGGTGCCACCTATCACGGGTCAGCACGATTTACCAAAATGAAATGCATGAGCATACTCTGACTCTATCCACGACAATCGTTAAGTAAATGCAGATATTAAAAGATTTCCCATTTTTAATACTCATTTAACTCTAACTATTTTCACGACAATCATTAAGTAAACGCAGATATTAAAAGATTCCTCATTTTTAATACTCGTTTAACTCTAATGATTTTCAAATTCCACACAGAGCATACTCAGCCATATTCTCAAATTCAATCCACAATTCACACCAAATCACATCAATTCATTTTTCCACAAAATCCACACAAACACATCTCAAAATTTATAAATATTAATTATGAACACGTCAAATATGACAAACACAAATCATGACAACCCACCACTCAAACACATCAAATTTCATTTCCTCAAAATCATACATAAATGAGTTAAATTCATTTTCCACAAAACACTCATCAATATCACCAAAACCCAACTCTAAAATTTTACCCATAAAAGCATTAAATTCATTTTCCCCAAATCAATACTTCAACCCTAACAAAATTCTTTTCCAGACAACCACAAATAAGTCCCTAAATGCAAACTAAAAGTTTGGAAGGAGCCCTTACCTTCACGTTAGCTTTAACGTGCGTTTACGGTACTGCGAGTAAATCCGATAAAATCTCAGCTCGCGATGTCGCTTCCAAAGTTGGTTCCCTAGCACCGTAGCGTGGTAGTGAGCAACTTTTCCTTCTATCTCTTCGCGAAATGAAGCTTAGATCTAGACGAAATATGGAGATTTGTGTTTGACGGTTTTGAAATCCCTAACACCGTTTTCGAATCCGAGAAGAAGGAAGAAGCTGAGAAATCCTTGTCTTCTCACCCCAAGCCATGGGTTTCTCTTTTTGAAGCAAAACAAAGCAACGAAAATGAATATGGAAGAAGGAGGAAGAAAGCAAGCTTCGCGAGGCAGGGACGTTTGGTCCTTTTTTCTTCCTCTGTTTCTCTTTTCTTTTCCTTTTGTTTTCTTCTTTCTAACACACACACAGACACACACACACACATATATATATATATATATACTTATAATAATAAATATACCTATATATATATTTATATTATACTTAAAACCAAACCCAAACGAATATCTAACAACTCTTCCACACATCACTTCACTCACATCTCAAACTATTTTGATAAAAATATTTACTCTCGTTGCAACTCAAATTTTCAGCAACCTGAGATATTTTTAACAAAATTGTCTGGTATTAAATTCTTCGTAACGTAAATAAATTAGTTTCCGACAAATAATTTTAATCCAATTTCCAAAAATATATTTTTGGCATTTAACTCACTCAATACCAAAAACTGGGCTAACTGCCTAGGAAATTTCACACAAAATACCCTCATATTGTATAATTTAGGATTTAAAAACTATGGGTCTTACAATGCAGCCACAAATGCATTGGTCACGTCAGTCCTTTGTGACGGATTTGGCCCTCACAAAATCCTTAAAAATTTAACTGGATTTGTGGCTGCCTAAGCCCTCATAAAATCACAACGTTGTGATTTTGTGAGGTCTTAGGCAGCCACAAAATCCAGTTAAATGTTTAAAAATTTGTGAGGGCTTTTTCAGCCACAAATAAAGACCAATTTCAATTTTGGCATTTGTGAGGGCTTTTTCGGTCACTAATTTGTGAGAGTTTTATTCAGTCACAAAATATTTATAAAGTTGACCACAAAATAGTGTTTTTCTTGTAGTGTATATATTTCTATATTACAAGCAAAATAATGGCACTTATTTGATGGTTCTTTTCCCTATACCAAATAGATACTAAGCGTGCACCACTCCATCATAAATAGTAGCCTACTTGATGTTTTACTCTTTTGAGTATGTGTACTAGCCAAAGTGTATTTGTGGAGCTTGCTTTAAATTATGGCATGCAACTAATTAATAATGATGAACAACTACGATATATGCATAGCCGATCAAAACAAATGCAAAGCGGTCGTGATTTACAGTTTTGATACATTTAATGTTAGTGGTATAGTGTCATAGTGCACTTGCCGAGATGTTTGCATGTGTTGTTTTTTTGGTACGTCTGGTATTTTGATTTTGGCAGGCTTGATTCATTGGGAACTCACTTTAGATGCATGTGAGATAAGAAATATGGTTTAGCTATGATGTTTAGAGAGTAATAGGGGATTTTCGGGCATATTATGTGGATTGAAGTCATATGATTAGAATAGATAGTAGATATTAATTATACTTATTAATTATCAAAATTCACTTATTATCAAAATCATATATGTGATAAATGTTTAGGACTATAAAAATAAAAATGATTATAATACATTATAATTTTTTGACATTTTTAATGTTGTTTTATTAGAAATGAGTCACTAAAGAAATCATTGAATCATATTATGATTCAATCACGAGACATGTGTTTTTTATTAATCAATAACTTAAATTTAATATTTTTTTGTCTTTTCGATAAAAATAAAAATGAGAATATCTATAATATATTGATTATAACTTTTTATAAAAATTATCTACTCGATAAATAATAATTTGTCAAATTTAATATATTTTTTTGAGTTTGTTGGTGAAAATTGTTGCAATAATTTAACAGTGAAGTTGTTGACAAAGATTGTCTGTAGAGAATTCAAAAGCATGTTGTTAGTTTGATTTGTCCCCATCAATCGGATATAAATGAGATAAAAAACGAATTCCCTTTTGAGTAATTTAGAAAACATGATATAATTTGCAATAGTCCACTAAGATAATCTTTCAATAGTATGTTACAAAAAAATATTTTCTACACTCTACTCATGCATTAGAGAATGATAGGATGACTTAGAATATAAAGAATGAATGAGAAAATTGTGAATAATAATAGTAGAATTTGTGTGTCCTTTCTACATGCAGAATGACAAAATTTATATAAAATTACAACTCACTCGAAGAAGAAATGCAATTTTTGGTTTTTTCCATTTTAATTTCAAAGCAGTTATATGTAAGACTAATTACCAATTATCAAGTTGATATATATACACCATAATAAAAACAAAGGCACATAACAATGAATAACAAATTAGAATCACTAAAAATAACTAAAAACTACATTCATAAATATAGTTTACAACTTTTTTAATAGACTTATAAAATAATACATCTTGAAAATAAATTACAAAAATGTTTGATTATGTTGTAGAATAAAAACATCAAATTCAAATTCCATTAAGTCTGGAACTGATCTCCTGAGGCGAAATTCGTATCTCATGTTCCTCCAACTACTAATAAAAATTAATGGGGTGAGATGAAAAATGTTAGTGAGCTCTAAAAATAAAAGGAGGGGTACTTTCAAAGAGTTTCTTTCATAAATATATATAAAACATGAAGACATTATGCATATTAAGTTAAAACTTTTAACTTTAATTTTCATAAAAGCTTAACTTATGATATTCTTTCTTCTTAATTCTGAAAAACATATGCATGATCTCAAATATTTTCCTTCGAATAAGAAAAAATCTCCCGATTATCTTAATATGAGTCACCAAGATAATTAAGATCCAATTGGTAAAGGTGGTCTGACCAAACCCCCAATCATGTTCTCATTGTTCTCCTTTACTTATTATTCTATGTCTAGAACAACCTGAATGTCCCACCATGAATAAGGTCATGCATGATATGATTAATGAGAATATAATGTACTTGAGATGTTTTATATGCAATGTCTTTATTATGACACATATGCAATGCATCCTTCGTTCACAAAAATTATAAATAACTTAACAATATACTAAATTAGTGATAATTAAATCATGAATCCGAAATTCAAAGTTAGAACAAGAGGCAACTTAGCTAGAGGTAGAACTCTAGACTAGAGGCATCACATTGTGGAGTAAACAAATTAGAGGCACATCGATCAGAGGCAACATGATTAGAGGCATACTTTGACCAAATGCAACATGATCAGAGGAAGATTAGATCAGAGGCAAACTTTGGCCAGAGGAAAACTCTGGCTAGAGGCAGTATGATCAAAGGAAGATTGGATCAGAGACAACATGACTATATGCAAACTTTGACTAGATGCAATATGTTTAGAGGAAGATTGGATCAAAGGCAGTATGACCAGAGACAAACTTTGACAAGAGACAACATGATCAGAGGAAGATTGGATCAGAGGCAACATTACTAGAGGCAAACTCTAACCAGAGACAGAGGTAAGAGAATATTACTAGAAGTAGAGGTAAGATAATGACACTAGAGGCAGAAAATAGGAAACATCATTAGAGGCAGAAACAAGAGAACAACACGAGAGACAGAAAAATAGAAAACAACATCAAAAGTAGAAACAAAAGATAGAGGGCATCACTAGAGGAAAAAAAAAATAGAAAACACCTTTATAGACAGAAAAATAGAAAATAATTATCAGAGGTAAAAATACTTAGGTATTTGAAACCACAACTAGAGACAAAAAACTCAAAGTTACAAAATGACACCCAGAGGCAAAGCTACAGAGATAAGGGTGAAAGAGCATCCAAGGCACACATATGTGGCTTCAATGACAGGATTCACACATTAAACAACAATTCTTTACCTAAAATCCTCAGAGTTCCTAAATTTCTAACACGATAATCATGCAATGATCAAGCAAACAATATGCATGACATTTTAAAATCATTTGGGTGCAATTTCAAAACACATATATTCTAAAAATTCCATTTTCCTCACACTCTAAGTTTTTCTTACCCGTAATACCCCAAAACAGTTTTTGGCAAGAAGTAAAGAATTTCAGTGAATAAATTCCTAAAGCCCTTATGCTAAAAGAAGTTAATGTAACAACACCAACAATTTTATGAGACGATTTCCTCTTGTTGTTGAGTTAATTATAGTGGCTGTCTACATCTCAATTTTCTTCCTCTTCAGCTTCAATTTTCTCATGTTGCCGCTTTTCCTCACTCGAATAAATTTGATGGTTTATTGTGGGTTGAGGAGTGAAACCTTGCATGCAAGAAGTTAGAACATATCTCATGGGATTAATTGAGCTAGTCTTTTTGGAAATTTTGAAAGAGAATAAGAATTGGAGAATTTGGGAAGATGGTGAATAGTGCACAAGTTGTGTTCTTCAAAGATGGTTGCGAGAAGAAGAGAATGAGAGAAAAAAGTGTGTGTTTTCCAAACATTTCACGGAAAAGCATAAAAGTGAGGGAAATGGAAGATATTCTTCATTTGGACCTTTGGACATTGCTTATTTTACTTCTTTTGTACCCTCATATTATAATTAAAATTTCCTATTTATAAATTAATCATGTTAATATTTAAAAATCCTTATTTTACTAGGTTTTTAAATTAATGAATTATTACATTATTCCCCCTTAATAAAAATTTTCCCTCAAAATTTGAGAACTTATTTGTTGAAAGAGGTAAGGATATTCCCTCTGGATACCAACCCCACTCTCCCAAGTTGCTTCCTCCCCAAACAACCATCACTAGGGGAATAACTTTGTTCCTCAATGTCGTGATGCTCCTATCAACAATCTGAACTGGCACTGGATTGTATGTGAGGTTGGGTTTAAGTTGGAGAGACTTATGGTGCAAGATTTGGTGAGGATTTGGAATATATTGCTTTAATGGAAGACATGGAAAACATCATGGAGACTAGACAAAGATGGGGGCATGGCTAATCTGTAAGTAGAGGGATCTATCCTCTGTATAATTTGGAAAGGTCCAACAAAGCATGGGCTAAGCTTTTTAACTTTCAGCACTCTTCCAATGGCAACAATAGGGGTAACTCTTAAAAATACACGGTCACCTTCCTCAAACTCTAAGGGGTTGCTCCTAATATCAACATAAGTATCAAAGTAGTCAATACCTTCTTTTTTGTATAAATCCTTTTGCAATAAGTCTAGCTTTGAATTTATCAATGGTATTATCAACTTTCTTTTTCTTCATAAAAATTGATTTACAACCTATTGATTTGGATCCAAGTAGGAGGTCTACTAGTTTCCAAGTTTTATTCTCCGTAATTAACCCCATTTTCTCGTGGATGACTTCTTTCTAAAAAGCAAAGTCATGAGACTTTATTGTCTCTTCATTTGTGTTCGAATCACTCTATAAATTATAGCACATTGGTCTATATGTTTTGATGGAATCATTTTTACCTTCTAAAAGGAACCTAAAAAAGTCTATCTCATATGGTGCAATTGTTTGATGCACAATACCAGTGAACTCAAAAATAATCAAGATGATAGAGTTTTCCTCCCCTATCACTTCTAAAACATTTAATAAAAATTTCATGTTAAAGTTCTACTTGTGCTTTAAATATTTTAAATTTGTCTAAAACATCCTTAGAGTGCATTAAATAAACATAATATAATTTGGTGCAATCATCAATAAAATTTTCAAAATACTTTCCAATTGTAGGCCAACCATGTAAATCACATTCATCATAGTGAATTAAATCTAATATCTTAACTTCTTTCAACTCTTTTGAAAGATTGTCTTGTGATTTTAGTTAATATGCAAGTAGTATATGAATTTGAATTTTTGTCAAAAGTCAAAATTAAGTTTAATTTCATTGTAGCATTCAGTTCTAAAGTTAACATGTTCTAGTCGCATTTGCCACACATCACAAGACTCAACAATATAAGCATAAATCATATTATTATTATTGTTACTAACAACATTACATTTAAATATATTCTCACAAAGGTAACCATTTCCTACAAGTATACCCCCTCTAGAGAGAATAAATTTATCTCCCTCAAATACACATTTGAAACCAAACTTATTAAGTAAATGTACAAAAATTAAGTTCTTCTTAACTTCAAGAATATAAAATACATCTTTAAGAGTAAATGTGTTTCTAGAAGTGAATTCAATCTCTATTATTCCTTTTTCCTTTAAATTTAAAAGTTGAGGCATTTTTCATGTAGAAAACATTTCCATCTTCTTCATCAATGGTCTTGAAGAGTTCTTTGGTTTTGCACACATAGCGGGTAGCACCATACTCTATCCATAAGATTTAACATCTTCAATCATGTTGAGTTCATAAATGAAAGCAGCAAAATTATCTTTTGTTGCATTTGAATTTTTTTCTTTGTTCTTCCTTTTCAAAAACCTGCACTCATTTTTAATGTATCATAGTTTTTCAACGTGATATCAACAAACTCCAACTTTTTTTTAATATTGCTATCATAGAAACTGAAACATGTATAATATATTAGCTACAATTATTTTACATTTCAACCTTTTTAGGTTGTTTTTTTAAAAAGGAATTATCAATGAAGTCGGTAGAACATATAACTTATACACAAGCTAAATAATTATGATTATTTAATTAATAAAATTTAGTATTTTTTAATATTCTCTAAATAAAAACGAGAATAATTATAATTTATTAAAATTAACGTGTACAAAACAAATGTAGACTTCGACTTTAATACAAATCAATGAGTGTAATTAAGAATTAGAAGGTCTTTTCATTTTTTGTTGGAATTGGAGAGAAAAAATTAAACTGAAGGGTACTCGGCAGATAAAAGATGTGCAATGTAATTAAAGAAATGATGGGCATCTAACACTTTGCGAGACTTAATGTAGCAATTAGGCGCCTAAATCTTGTAGCATATTAAAAACAATTATTTTTAATCACTTATTCATTCAAGTTTTCGGTGCACAAGTGATTGTCAATATCTTTTATATTACATAATTTTTTTTCTAAGTTTCTTGATATACAACTTATTTCGAGAAACTTGAAAAAAAATTTTAGTAGTTTCGAAAAAATAGTGGGCCAAACACGCGATGCTGATACCTCATCATCTTTAGTAGATACTCCTTCAGTAGTGATGATGGTCTAAAATGAGCTAATTAGGACAAAAAATAAAGAATATTTCAAGTTAAGACTTTATAATAATTTTTAATTTTATTTGTGTTTGATTTGAATTGTAATAATTTTAGTTAAGTGATGTAAGCCCAATATGGGTCTAGATAATTGGTTTTTGACTTATTTTAGAATAAAGTAAATTTTAGTTAAGTGATGTAAGCCCAATATGGGTCTAGATATGGGTCTACATTGGCATATCAATCATTCTTGATTGTGGCGCCTTCTTCATCTTATCCATCTAACCCATATTTGTTTGTTTATTTTCTCTTTTATTTTAACACTTTATCTCAATAAATCATTTGGTTATATCTTCAATCTCATGTGGAAGCAATTAAATCCACATCATTTGGTATTCAGAGCTAGTCACCAAGTGGTAACATTGTTCTTAATTTTTGTTTTTAAGTTTTTGATGCTCTAGAAGTTCTTGGAAATTTTGAAATTTTAGGTTAATTTCTTCAAATTTGATCTCTATTTTTGTATAATATTGAGTTGTTAGTTGATTATAAGTGTTATAATATGTGTGTGATGGTTTAGTTTGATGATTTTTTGCTTCATTTTGTGTGAAATTCGAAGTCTGAAGTGTAAGACATAGGCCTCCTTGATCATGATTTTGATAAAAATTCCAAACATACAATGAACATGTATTATTTGATTGATCTAATGGTATGAATTGAGAAACATTTCAGGAACACAATCAAACTACACACTTGGACAAAACATGGAACTCAAGCAATCAAGCACAAATGGATGATATACTACAAGGCTTGAAGAATGATGTATAAATGTGTCTGGTGTTAATAGTGTCCATTAGGCAGACTTAATCATAATGGTTTCTCACATGATATATGCCAATGAAATCATAAAATAAGTTTTAATCAATCAAGTAATAAATCAATTGATAAATCAATTGAGCAATCGATTGACTGACTCACATAAGAAAGGTTTCATTAAGATAATCGATTGGAAAATCGATTGCTTAAAGGGTTTTCTTAAAACCTGTGTTCTGTGATTAAACCAATCGATTGGACAATCGACTTGTACATCAATTGAGCAATCGATTTGGTAATTCACATAACCAAGCAAGTACTGAGTAAATCGATTGGCAAATCGATTACGAAAACACTTTTTCAGCAGACTTGGCCTCTGTGATCAACGAAATCGATTGGACAATCAATTGAACTAAGTTTCTTAAGGTGCAAGCTTTGAACTAATCGACTAGGTAATCGATTGAAAGAATGAACTGGTTAATCATTTATCAGAAACATACTTCCTAGTCGATTGGCACATTGATTTCAACTAAATGGCTAAGCTACTAGAACAAGCTAAATCGATTGGCAAATCAATTGAAATAAAACATCTGAGTCACTGTGACTAGTCCAATCGATTAGAATAAATGTTTGTGTTACAGGGAGAATTCAGCTTATTTTACTTATTTTACTTATTCCGTGAATCGGAGGCGGGGCGCTGCCCCTCTTTTTGGATCCAAGGCTGACTTCGGTTGGCCAATCCGGGCAGAAGACATTGTCAGGTGGGGAGTTTGGCTGGGGCGGCACATCTGTTAAAAGATAACGCAGGTGTCCTAAGATGAGCTCAACGAGGGAATACTCAAATGAATTCCTTGAGATAAGAGTTTGTGAATCAAAGAGATATGAGATATCACCATGGAAGATCTTCTCAAAATAAAGGTATGTTTGAAATTGAGAAAGAAAGAAGATTTATATGTTATGATGATAAGGAAATGAGGGATGAGACGAGATTTAGAGAAAAAGAAAGAAAATGTGAAAATTATGATGAAGAGGAAATGAGACATGAAAAGAGTGATAGGGCAAAAGCAATGAGGCAAAGAGATTTTGAGAGGAATGATATGAGGTATTCAAAAGAGAAAAGACAAAGAATATAAAAAGGAGAAACAAGAAAAGAAAAAAAAAAAGGAAAGTATATCATATGAAGAATATATTAGAGATTTTGTATTGGATCTGGAGTATCTGAAATATCTTTATGAAAATGGATATACAAAAGAGGCAAGAAAAATAGAGAAACTAGCCTTGAGAGAAAAAGAGAAAATCAAAGAAAAGAAAGAGAAAAAGGAAAAAAATAAGTTAGCCTTGAGAGAGAAAATGAAAATTAAAGAAAAGAAAAATCTTGGTTTGAATCCTAACAACTTTAATTTTTCTACTACTTTAATTCATGTTTCTCTTAAATTGTTTGAAAAATTTCTTCCTCCTATGCTTGATAGATTTTCAAATATTCATGTTGAAATGCCTAACTTGAGTTATTTCCATAAGCTTCATTTGAAAGTTGAAACCAGGTGTATCATTTGAAAGTTGAAACCAGGTGTATCAAGTGTTTGATCCATATTATTCTTCTAAATTTGATTTGAGAATTATAAGTCAATACTTGAATGATTTTATTGATAAATGTGTTGTTGTGGTTTCTAAAGTAACTTTGATTTATGATAAATTTTTTGAAGAATATGTTGAGATTCTTAAGAAATATTGGTTTGCTAACTTAAATACTTACTCTTGTGTTAAAAACAAAGTTAGTATCTTCAGATTTTTCATGAACGGTAAATGTTTGCATGCGAAATTAGTTGATAGTTCCACTACTATATCTCTCCTTATTTTTTCTTGTATTGACAAATCTTTTAAACTTACATATAGTACTCCTAATTTGTTTGAGTAACTTTTTGTTTGTCTCGAATTCCAATCAAAGAAGGTAATATTGGTACTTAATGTCAATTTCAAGAGGTATTATTTTATCTCTATCTTGAAAACTCCTTATATTGGAAATGAATATGTTGGATTGTTGAATGCAAAAAGTGGAATTGTGCTTCGACTAATTGACACATATAGTGGTTTTTCACAATTTCCATTTAACCTCGGTGGTAGCATTAACATTGTTCTTCATGTCTTTGACTTCTGTTTTTTCTTCTTGTAGGTTATGATTGAGCTAAATTCGAGGTCAAATTTCTTCTAAGAATGAGGGAATGATGGGGACCTAAAATAACCTAATTAGGAGGAAAAACAAAGAATATTTCAAGTCAAGATTTTATAATAATTTTTAGTTTTATTTGTGTTTTATTTGTGTTTAATTTGAATTGTAATAATTTTAGTTAAGTGATGTAAGCTCAATATGGGTCTAGATAATTGGTTTTTGGCTCATTTTAAGAATTAGGTAAATCCTTTAAATAACTTGTAAGGGTCTCATTTTAGATAACTTTGAAATGAATTAGAATTTCTTATCTAAGAATGAGGGAATGACGGGGACCTAAAATAACCTAATTAGGAGGAAAAACAAAGAATATTTCAAGTCAAGATTTTATAATAATTTTTAGTTTTATTTGTGTTTAATTTGAATTGTAATAATTTTAGTTAAGTGATGTAAGCTCAATATGGGTCTAGATAATTGATTTTTGGCTCATTTTAAGAATTAGGTAAATCCTTTAAATAACTTGTAAGGATCTCATTTTAGATAACTTTGAAATGAATTAGAATTTCTTATCTAAGAATGAGGGAATGACGGGGACCTAAAATAACCTAATTAGGAGGAAAAACAAAGAATATTTTAAGTCAAGATTTTATAATAATTTTTAGTTTTATTTGTGTTTAAATTGAATTGTAATAATTTTAGTTAAGTGACGTAAGCTCAATATGGGTCTAGATAATTGGTTTTTGGCTCATTTTAAGAATTAGGTAAATCCTTTAAATAACTTGTAAGAGTCTCATTTTAGATAACTTTGAAATGAATTAGAATTTCTTATGAGTGAGATAACTCTCCTCTTTGAGTTCTTGGATTAGAACTTGCTTGAATCTTACCATTGTGGCGATATAACGTTGGCTTATCAATCATCCTTGATTGTTGCGTCTTCTTCATCTTCTCCATCTAACCCATGTTTTTTTTTTCATTTTCCCTTTTATTTTACCACTTTATCTCAATAAATCACTTGGTTAGATCTTCAATTTCGTGTAGAAGCAATCAAATCCACATCAGGTAGGGATTCGACTGACAACATCTTGGAGGAAACATCGATTTATAGTGGAGGAGGACGGTGAAGGAGAGCATGGTGGTTTACGTATGAATGAAGAGCTTGTATAGGTGGAGGGTGATGTTACTGTGCATGAGGAGCATGTACATGCTTCGCTTTTATAGAAACTATACAAGAATAGGACCATAGGGAAGAGGTTGTACAAATAGAGGAGCATGAAGACCATATGCATTAGGAGGAGGTTGTACAATAGGAAGAAGAGCTTACATGGTATCTTAGAGGATCATTTGATATGTATGTGCTTACACGATATTGGTATCATGTTGTTAGTAGACTATGGTTTGTTCAAGTATGTTAGTTATTTTGATTTTTAAATTTTTTATGGTGAATTTAAAATATTTAAATTAATTATTATTTTTTGTTTTATATTTTAATTTCATATATTTTATTTGTATGCATAAGCGATTGATGTGGAAGACAACTAGTTGCCTATGGTAAAAAGTACTCTCGCTCGCGAGATATAGATTGGTGGATGAAGTTGATCGACAACGATCTTATTTCTGCATTTATGGAGAGATGGTACCTAGAGACTTTGTCATTTCACATGTCATTTAGTGAAGTGACGATTACTTTGGATGATATTTCCAACCTATTAGATATACACATTAGGGGTGAGTTCAACAGTCCATCGTCACACTTTCATAAAGTTATAGCATGTAATCTTTTCATTAATTTAATAGGAGTGTCTACTACTGAGATATGAGAAACTAGAAAGGTCAAGGGTGCACACTATAGGCTGGATTGGTCAAAGGAAGTCTGCCTTTAGAAGACAATGAGATGGAGAGATATTTGATTGTACTATTAGAGCATACCTGTTGAATTTGGTAGGGAGTACTATTTTCACATATAAGAGTCATACATTAGTTGATGAGAAGCCTGGGACTCTGTTGCACTCATCGGGCTTTATGACTACCTCTCATATGGCAATTGTTACGATACGAAGCAGTTGAGTGGATATATGTCTATAATGCAAGTATTATTCATATAAATTTTTACGATTTTATGATTTATTAATTTATTTTAATCATTATGTAACTGTGTTGGTTTTACGAATATTTTAGAAATATTTATAAAAATGGAGACCTAGGTACTTATGTGAGTGCATTGCTAGGATGAATAGATGAAGCTATAAATATGGGAAACACACAACTTTTGAGTAGACCTGTCAATTTGACAAGCTCCCTAATTATTGGCCCCAATCCACATTTTGGAGGGGTCAAAAAAATTAATAATTTAAAGGCCCCAAAAAACAAGGCCCCCTAAAATTTTGCAGGTTTAGTGGGCCTATAGGCCAACTTTTTTTAAAAAAAAAGAATCGATTTTCTTTTTTGAGAAATAAAGTTTTTCAATTTTTTCAACGATAAATTTTTTTTTGATAAATATTCGATTTTTTTTGATAAAAAATTTCTGATTTTTTTTATATAAAATGTCTGTTTTTTTTCGATAAAAAATTTTTATTTTTTTTTTTGGATAAAATTTTTTTCAAGAAAAAAATCTCAAAATTAACAAAATAATAGAGGTTCAATAAAAAAATTAAGGGAGTCTTGTAGTTGAAGGCTTTTTTGACGGCTCTACTTTTGAGTACCAACAGATGCTAGATACTCTTGCACATGTAGATGTCAAATAGAGACCATGGAAAATCACAAATATGTCATTTCCTTTGATGATATCATGTCATACACTTCTCACCTCCGATTATGTAGTACAACAATGACATATTTGTCAGAGAGATGTTTGAGACAGTTTGGCTATATTCAGTATATTTCACCACCGCCACTTCTAGTTCTTGACATACTATTTGAAGCAGATTTAGAGTGGATGAGATATTTGAGCCCTTTCACTAAACTATATCATATGATACATCCAACTACATATCCATTATACTGTTGGATACTTGAAGTGGTTCTACATGGTATCTCATCCACTTTTAGTGGGACAAACGTTGTACCCCAAGTTCCAGAGTTTGATGTCCCGACCACCACTGAAGAAGCTTCTGGTTAAGGACCATCTACCTTTCAACATGTGAGTGACCTTATACAATGGGTTGGAAGTACATGGTGCATAATCAAACCATGAACTATATAGATAATTTTAAGGAGCATTACATTTAGCGCACTGTATAGATAATTTTATAGAGCATTACATTTAACGCACAATGACACTAGTTATTTGTATTAGGAGTTTCAAATTGTTGTTACTATCTACCGTTTATTTCAAAATAAAAAATATAATGAGACATAACAACGTAACTTGACAATTATAGAAAATACAAGATGAAAATACATAACAACTAAGTGGATAATTAAAGACATAACATCAAAGTAGGAGAAATAAAAAAAGTCTCAATAGCACTGATAGATCTACAAATTATAGTATCCAACTCGATTAGTCCTCTGATTTGCCACGAGTAAATATTGAGAACATGGTTTTCACGTCATCATCATTTGCAAGATGACAAATGTTGTAGTGTATAGTCCATTTGGATCAATTGACGGACAATGATATTCAACATGAACCACATTCTTATTATCACCATATTTGACTAATTCTTTTAGTTTTATTTTCAAATCTTCAAAGGAAATGCCTTCATTAACTTTGAAAGATTTTGGTCAACCATAGTTAAAATAAACAAAAGCTAGTTTTGTATTCATATCCATCGGAGAAAAAAGATAATTAAAAGTAGTAACTAAAGTGGACCATACAAAATGTGACGGTGCAATGTGAACCATACAAAATCAATTTTCATCTAATGATATGACGTCTACGGGTTCTAACGGTGGATCGCGTGTAACATATTTCTTATACTCTAGTAAATACCCTACTATTGTAGATGTCTATTGTATGCTACTACACAAGAAGTTGCCTCATTGGTAAGAAATTTCTTCCAATCTGGTGAAATGTCTAGCATTGAAAACCCATCTTTCATCTTTAACTACAAAATTGAATAAAATAATATTTAATTTAATGTTTGAAAAAAATTATTAATTAAGAAAATAATATCATTTTACCTAAATCCAATGACCTGGGTCGACAAAACCAATAAATATAATACGATAAGTTGTTGACTATCCTGAATGTGAATTGCTCATAGGAAAAAAATATCATAGAGAATGTTCTATCAAACGTGACAAGAATAACATCTCTTGTCACTACCACATAACTCATAATGATATGGATATCCATTTCTCTATGGGATGCTCAAAATATGTTGCATTATCATTTTCAAAATAAGAAGGTTCTTAATATACATCATATCCCATCGACTTCTTACACATACCCTTTTTCACATGTCATTTAGTTTTAACATTTTCAGGTGGTGGACACATGAAATTTGTAGTTGGAAAAGTAAGTTTACGCATTTTACTCTTCAACACCCTTTTTCCTATAACATCGAGTGACCGAAAGGGTTTCCACAATGCATCCATCTTATTATACATATACAACTTTAATCCATGTTATGGGTTTTTGGTGTATTCACACTCCATGCTTAGTTTCCTCAATTAAATATGCATTGAATCCATATTTATTGACTCACCTGTCAATTTATGTTGTGCCGATTCAATACGAATGTATTCAATCTCTGAGAAAAGGATCAGTCGTGTTCATGCTCTTGATCTTAGATTTTTTTTTTTTGAAAGGACAATCAAACTTTTTTATTGAACTTCAAGTTTGACTCTCAACACGTTTATATTTCCCTCATTTGTCATAACCTATTATTAATTTATTCCTCCTTTGTTTCTCTGGTCTTTATCTGGTGATGATAACATTCACTTTGTTTTTAATATCAATCTCTCTAGCCCAATTCACAACAGTTTTTCGTGTATCAAATATCTGAAATAAAATAAAGTAAATTACAATAATAATTTTTTACAATATTAATTTTAAAGTTTAAATATGTCTTTAATCCTTGCAATTATAATAATTTTTTATTTTGATCCTCGTAAATTTTTGTTTGGCTAACATCCCTACAAATATAGTTTCATTTTAAAATAGTCATCTAATCTAGTTTGTGTTACACATAATATGAAATATCAATTACAATATCTAAAATAAAATAAATTACAATAATATCAAATATCTAATAAATAAATAAATAAAATAAATTACAATAATATTTTTTTTATACATAATAGTTGTAGTTTATCCATATATGTTAAAAATGATATAAATTATAAACAAATTAAGTAATTTAATTTTTTTTTAAATAGTACATACCAAAAAACTATTTCTATAGAAGAGTATATCAAGAAACTTGTTAAATATTTTTCGGTATAGAAGAGTATATCAAGAAACTTGTTAAATATTTTTCCGTTTCGACCTCTATACTGGAAACTTGTAGAAAGCTTTCTAGTACATTTCCAAAAAAAATTATATAAGTTTCATAATAAATTTGTGTACCGAAAAACATAATTTAAGTTTTCCGACAAACTTTTGAATACCGAAAATCTCATAGTAGTAAAATCTAAAAAACTTTGAATGGTGAAAAGTGAAAAGTAAATATGAGTTTGTAAAAGTGAAAAAAGGATAAAGTTGACATTTTTTAAAAATGGAGGGGTAGGAGTACAACCGTGGTGGTATAGGATAAATTTTTCTTCAGAGAATGCTTGATAATATTTATTAAGGTATTTGTTGATTCCATGTTTAATCTATTGATTTTTGTCATGTCTTTTATTGAGCTATATATTCTGATTGTGCCTTTCTTGCACATGGTTTCCTTCGTGGCACTTAACATGATAGATCAACACCTCAAGACCTTAAATTGATTGTTTACTCCCAATAATCACAATTAGGATTGTTCAAAATAAATACACAACCGAACTGTATTGACGAACTGAATTAAATCGCATTAAAACTAACTAATTGAGTAATTTACGAACCGAACCAATGTTTCACACATGGTTCGTCAACTATAACCTAATCTCAAATAATTGAACTAAACTATTGAGAACTGAATTGCAAATTTTTGCATCTCATGAACTGCTCTACCCCCTCTTCACCTCTGCTTCTTCACCGCTCACCGCTTCTCCTCCATTTCGTTTTTAGAACCACTGTCATGATTCGGTATGAGAGAAATCAATTTGTTTCGGTTTGATTTTATGAACCACTATCATGGTTTAGTATGGTTCGGTTTGATTTTTGACTTAACCAAACCATGAATAGTCTTAAATTCAAAATCGTTATTGCACAAACACATATTTAATATAGTTTATCATTTTTAAAATGGTAACCAATAAGAAAATACTATTCAAAGGAAAGTAGGTATATAATCAACAAAACTCGAAACATTAACCATAAAAGAAATAGAAGGAATGGATACATAACAAACTATGTTATTAGGATCTTAAAACAGTAAAAAAAATAAAAAATAAAAAAGATGAAATAAAAGTTTCTTTGCACCAATAGAGGTTGGGTCTAACGGAAGAGAGGTTAGACTCCTACAATATGGAGAACCTAGGTTTGAATAAGATTATCTCCATTGGAGGAAAAACATATGAAAAAAAAAAAAAAATCCTTCGAAATCCATTTAGTACACTAGTATAGGTTAAATCCTTTTCATGAAAAGAAGAAACAACTAAGGGAAACCAAGAAGACCAGGTTCAAGCACAAGCACTTTAATTAAGCCATTGCTCTACTAGAAAGTATCGAAAGAGAGACGAGAGTTTTCTTAAATTTGACAAGTTTATGCACTAGGGATATATGTTGGGTCATGAGGAGAACATGTAAGATCATCACATTAGACTAAGTAACCATACAAGTGGGTAGAACACCACATCTTTATCCAAAAGTTTAAACTTATATATTGTTGGAAATGATGGAATATAAATGGCATTGATGATGGCTTTTAAGATGGTTGTGAATTGAAAAATGAGAAGTCCCACATAGGAGGGAACACACTCATTTAAAGCCTTTATAAGGTGTTAGATTCACACTTGGGTTGAGCCCCAAGGGGTACCCCAATTTTGTGAAGGAGGGAGAACGCAAGCAAATGGACCACCACGCGCGCGCGCCGCCGCCGCCCGTCCGGCATGCCATGGCATGGCATGGCTTCTGTTATTTGCCTAGTGCCTCTTTGATCCCCCCATTTTCGCAGATCCAGTTACTGGACTCCCCTATAAATACAGACCTAGTCCGCGACTCAACTCAGTTATTTCATCGGTGGCATTATTTATTTTTCAAAAGTAATTTTCTGAAACAACATATATTATTCAACATTCACATTTTTTCAACCATTAAAGGACTTCTAGCTCACACTTGACATCAACAACATAGTTAGACTTGATGTCATCCCACTGAATTAGAACATGTTGCACTTGCTGGCTATTATGTAGTAAGTTCTAGTTTGCATAATAGTAACAGGGGTTAGCAATGGTCCCTTTTCAAAGGAAAAAGTTTGTGGAATCATGGCACTACTTGAGTATGGACACATGAAAAATCGGATACATTTTATATGTTGGAGTTTAACCAACATCATATTTATCCTTAAATTTCTCAAATCTCCCTTTACCATCTGCTAACATTTTCATGACATGCTGAGCACGTCACAGGTTTGTCTTGAGAGTTGCCAAGACTGCATCACATTTAGTTAAAATTTCAAGTATAGGAGGGTCTGAATTATTAGGTTCAGAATGCCAAAAAGTTTGTATGGGAAACATTGAAAAATGTTTAACTAATATTCTTTAAGACAATTTTATTGTCCTATAAATTTTAACTTATGATTGGATTGTACAACCAGCATCCATACACTATGCAAAACAACCAAAAACTGAAGTAACAATTTACTGCATATTTGACGACATCCAAAACGAGCTTAACAGATCCAGTGTGTAACTGTAACTCATGTCATGCAAGCAGACAAGTACTGTCTACGGAAAGAAAAATAACAATGTCTTAATTATGGCCTCTATTGAATGAGAAGAAAATATTGAGATTAAAATTATTTGTCGAAAAATAATTTATTTACGTTACGAAAAATTTAATACCGAACAGTTTTGTTAAAAATATATCTAATTGTTGAAAATCTTATTTGTTAATTGAATTGCGACGATTGTATATATTTTTATCAAATAATTTGATATGTAAGTGAGGTGATATGTGTAAGAGTTGTTAGATATTTGTGGGTTTAGTTTTAATTATAATATATATAATTAGTTTAAGTAATGGATCTATATATATATATATATATTGGAGAAACAAACAGAGGAAGACTAGAAAGAGAAAAGCCAAAAGGTTTCCCCCTGCCTCGCGACCACTTCTTCCTTCTTCCTTCTACTTTCTTTGGCTTCAAGAAAATCAAGTGTTAGTGAAAGAAAAACATTTCCCTATTGCCCGACTTCTTCTCTTCATCTTCTTTCTTCATTTTTGATTCAAAAATGAAGAAAATTGTGTTAGGGGTTTCCAAAACCGTCAAACACAAATCTCCGCTTTTCTTCGACGTTTGAGTTTCGTTTCGAGAAGTGATAGAAGACAAAGTTGCTCATCTCCCCGCTACGGTTCTAGTGAGCCAACTTTGGAAGCGACAACCCGAGCGAAAATTTTACCGGAATTAATTGTGGTGTCGTAATCGCTTGTTAGAGCTACAACGGAGGTAAGGGCTCCTTCCAAATTTTTAGTTTGCATATAAGACTCTATATGTGTATTGTGGAAGATGAATTTTAATGTAATTTATAAGTGTTTGTGGAAATTGAATTTGGTGGTTTATGTTTGAAAATATGGAGTTTTATGGTTGAAAATTTTGGAGATTGAATATGGGTGATTTAAATTGAATTTTGGGAGAATTAAATTAAATTTGATTATGTGTTCATAAATGATATTATAAATGTTATATGTGTTTGAGGTATAATTGTGGAAAATGAATTTAATTCAATTTATGTGTGAATTGGTGGAAAATAAATTTAGTTCAATTTATGTACGGATTGAAGTTGGAGATGTATTTTATGTGTGGATTTGTGAAAAATGAATTTAAGGTGATTTAAGTGTGGTTGAGGAAATTGTTTTGATGTGTTTGAGGGGTGGTATGTGGAAATTAATTTGGTGTAAATTATGTTTGAAAATGTGGAAATTAATGGGTGAACTATGGTTGAAATATGTGGAGTTGTAATATGGGTGATTTGCAGATTAAATTTGGTGGGAATTGAGAAAATTGAAATTGATGAGTGAATTGTGGAATTAAATTTGAGATGGTTAATGGGTGAATTTGTAGAGATTAATTTGGATGTGATTATGTACTCATAATTGATATTATGAATGATTGTGGTGTGATTATGTGTGATATTATGGTGATTAAGTTTTGATGTGATTATGTTTTCAAAACTGCTATATGTATGTTTAAGGTGCGTTAAGATGCGATTAAGTGTAGATCGCGATGGGCCACGATGTTTAAGTGGTGACTGCGATGGGTCACAAGATGGTTCTATGAGTGGATTGGTTCATCTTATCCTTACAAGGATTTAACTATTGTGTTTGTCCGTGAGAGACTGCATTAGTGTTTATCCGTGAGAGACTACACCCTAGTAATTTGTGTTTGTCCGTGAGAGACAGCACTGGTGTTTGTCCGTGAGAAACTATAGCCTAACAAATTGTGTTTCTCCATGAGAGCTACACCCTAGTAATTTGTGTTTGTCCAGAGAGATTGCACTTGTATTTATCCGTGAGAGACTGCACTCATGTTTGTTCGTAAGGAACTATAAGTTTAGGATTTACGCCTCTTACAAAGGGTTTTTGTTTGGAATTGAGGTGTAAGATCTGTGATAGGCTACACTTTAATAAATCGTGCGGGTCTGTGATAGGTGGCACCTTGGTAATTAGTACTGGTCTGTGAGATACTGTACAATTACGATTTTCGCCTCTTGGGGAGAGCTTTGATTGGAATTCTGAATTCATGCATTTTGGCATATACGCATTGGATTAGGGTGTTTGGCACACGAGTCATGATTGATATACTGTGATGATTGTATATACATACTCAATTGTTGTTTGTGATTGTGCCGTAATTGATGAATGTGATTGATTGACATTGTGTTGTAAGTGTTGAATGGTTTCGAACCGTTTTTGAAACTGAAATCTGCATTATTCTAAAGTTGTATTCGAATACGAGGTGTTTGTATTTGAATACATTTAAGTGAGTTTTGCTACTGACTTAGCACTTGTATTCGGCTACAAGGATGCTATAGTCGAATACAGTTGTGCTGATTTTTTACTATTTTTGCACTTGTATTCGGCTACAAGGATGTTGTAGTCGATTACAGTTGTGTTGATTTTGCTACTGACTTAGAAATTAGTACTGCATTCGAATACAACGATGTTGTATTCGAATACGAAAGTGCAGTTTTATTAAAAACTTCATTTTTTTAACATTGATTGTGCATGTTTGGCATATGAAAACCTTTCAAAGGGTATGTTAAGTTGAAAGGTTATTTTGTGCATTTAAAATATAAATGTTATGTGATATTTGTTAATTTATGTTGGTGACCCTTATCAATTATTGTAGAAATATGGATTTTTCCCTCATATGAGAACCAAGATCGTCCTACCGGTTAGTACCTTGAAGATGGGAAGGTAGTTAGGCATACTTGACCGATGTTGTGTCAAGAGGATCCTGCAGGGTGCGTGGAAATCACTCGGGTTGTATAGTTTTTTTGTAGCATGATTAGATTAGATGATTGTATGGGGACTAGTTGTCTCTTTTGTGGATGTATTTATTTCAATTTGGAAGATTGTACCTATAACTCATATTGTTAGCTTGACTTTTATTTTGATGGGTCCTTGTACCATTTTTTTGATGTGACGTGGAGAAGTTTAAATCCTTGGGACAGTGCTTTTGTACATATGTCTGCCGCCAAGAATACCTCAGGGGTATGAGCTATGTCTGATAGGTCTCATAGCTCCGGTGTATTCTACTATTTAAATATTTTGGGTTTGTATTTCAAAAACTATTTCAACTACTTGTAAATATTTGTTTACTTTTGTCGTTATGTTACGACTTAAATATTTTATCCAAAAGTATTTCTTTCTTAATTTTTGAAATTCGAGTTTAGTTTTGTTTTAAAAAAATAAAAATAAAAACGGGTTGTTACATGTGAATAATTCGTGTTTCAACTACACAACAGAAGTTCTTTATATAAACTTTAAGTGATAAATACACATAATAACAAGAATGCTTACAAACTTTCTATTTATTTACATACTAATATTTTAATTTCAACACTCCCCTTCAAGTTGGAGCATATAAATCAAATGCACATATCTTGTTACACAAAAATAATTATAGGACCTCATAATGATTTATTAAAAACATCTGTCAACTGATCATTAGAATTAACAAAGCTAGTGATGATGTCCCTCGATTTGATCTTTTCTCTAACAAAATGACAGTCTATCTCAATATGTTTAGTCCTCTCATGAAAAACAAGATTTGAGGCAATGTGCAATGCAACTTGATTATCACATATTAGTGTTATTGGGTTGGCCTCTTCAAATTGAAGTTCTTTTAGAAATTGTTTCAACCAAATGGACTCACATGTTACTAGTGTCATGGCCTTGTATTCTACCTCAACGTTGGATCTTGCAACAACATTTTGTTTCTTGCTCTTCCAAGATATTAAATTTTCCTTCAGCAAGTACACAATACCCAGAAGTGGATTGTCAATCAATAGATGAGCCTGCCTAATCGGCATATGAGTAACCAATTATTTGAGAATGTCCTATATCTTCATAACTGAGACATTTTTTAGGTGCACTTTTGATGTATTTAACAATTCAGATTACAGCATCCATATGTTCTTGGCAAGGAGAATTTAAGAACTGGCTTACCACACTAACACGAAGGAAATGACAGGATAGGTGATTGTGAGATAATTTAATTTTCCAACCAATCTCCTATGTCTTCCTGAATCTAATATATGCTCTCCTGATTAGGTAGGAGTTTGACATTTGGATCCATATGAATATCAACCGGCTTGGCATTTAATAGACATGTTTCTTCAAGAATGTTCATAACATATTTTCTTTGTGAAATTACAAGGCCATTCTTGTATTGGGCTACCTCAATACCCAAAAAATAACGGAGTTTATCGTGGTCTTTAGTCTAAAACTGGCTTGAAAGATGTTGTTTCAACTGGAGTATTTCATGTTGATCACTATCGGTTATGACAATGTCATCCACATAAGCAATAAGATAGATGCACCCTTAGACTGAGTGACGATAAAATACAGAGTGATCAACCTCAGTACGAATCATACCAAACTCTGGTACTACCAAGCTGAATCTACCAAACTAAGCTCTAAGAGACTGTTTAAGACCATAAATGGACATGTGTAGTCGAAAAATCATGGTGGAAGACTCCCCCTAAACAACAAACCTTGGTGGTTGCTCCATATAAACTTACTCTTCAAGATACCGTGCAAAAAGACATTTTTAATGTCAAGTTGATGGAGAGGTGTCGTTGTAATCTAACCCGAAAATTTGAGTATACTCTTTGGCCACCAAGTGATTCAATCTTACCATCAGGGTCAACCTTCACTGCATAAAGTCAATGACAACCTACTAAAGACTTTCCATGAGGTAAAGGGGTCAGTTCCCAAGTACCATTGCTTTGCAGAGCACACATCTCATCAAGCATTGTTTCCCTCCACTTAGGGTGGAATAATGCTTGAACTGTTGATTTAGGAAAAGAAACATAAGACAAGCAAGTGTAATGCAAGGGAGAAAGACGATGATAACAAAAATCAATATAATGAGGAGATGGATTATTTGTTGTGCAAATATTCTTATGAAGAGCAATGGGAATGTCAAGCTCAAGTGGCAAGGCCAAATCTAGTGGTGGCAATTAGAGGACAGTTTGTAATGAGAACATGAACATGCACAACAAAGGGTGGGCGGCGGCAAGGATATGTTTGTAATGAGAACATGCACAACAAAGGGTGGAAGACTTGAAAAGTTTGATAGGAATAAGAATGGGCGGAATATGGATAACTACCTGAGGAGGTTCGGGATTAATGTCTTGATGGGGATCAGTAGCTATATGGGTCAGTTCAAAATGTCACATACTCAAAAAAGATAACATCAATTGAAGTAACGTATCAGTGTAGTGTAGGAGAATTACAACAATAGCCCTTTTGGGACCAATGATATCTGAGAAAGAGACACACTTGAGTGATGAAGTTGATAGTTTGTCCAAACCAAGACATGAATTGCGAACAAAACATGTAGACCCAAAGACACGAGGAGGTGGTGGGTAATGAGGGATATGGGGAAAAAAGATTGAATTAGGAATATTGCCATCAAGGATAGAAGACAACATATGATTGATAAGGTATCATGTCGTTAAGATTGCATCCCCCAAAAATAAAAGTGAACATTACCATGGCGAACTAAGGTTTAGGTGATTTAAATGAGATATTGATTTTTGTATTCAACTACCCCATTGTGTTAGGGTGTTTGAGGACATGAAGTTTGGTGAAGAATATCATTGGAAGTCATAAAATTTTAAAATTGATGGGACAAATATTCTCGAGTATTATCACTTCTTAAAGTACGAATAAAAATACAAAATTGAGTTTTAATTTCATGATAAAATTGCTTAAAAATGAAAAATATATTTCTTCATTAAAAATAACCACGTAGAACGAGTAATCAATTACAAAATCGATTACTCAATTGATGTCCCAATCGATTGTCCAATTGATTGATTTAAACCCAGAACTCAGGTTTCACTAAAAACCTTTAAGTAATCGATTTCCCAATCGATTTACTTAGTAAAAACTTTGGTTCTGAGTCAGACAGTCGATTGCCCAATTGATTCATCAATTGATTTATCAGTTGATTGATTTATTTTCTTATTTTATGATTTCATTTTTACTTTGGCAAATACTTAAGTATGAAACCATAGTGATGAGTCTACTTCTTAATTACTATGACCACTATTAACACTAGACAGATTTGCATCTTTCTCAAGCACATCCTCCAATTTTGCTTGATTACTTGTGTTCCAAGCTTTTGTCCAAGTGTATAGTGTTTACTTGTTTTTCCTGAAATGTTATTCAGTTCAAACTATTAGTTTTATTAAATGATGCATGTACATTGTATGTTTGTTAATTATGTCAAAATCATGATCAAGAGGACTTATGTCTAACATAGGGGAAATATGTGGCAGAGCACGTCTTGAATGATAGAGAAAGGTAATAGAGGCCTTGAGACTCGCATCTGACTTCAATTGTTCGTCCCACACTCTGGTCTTGCAGGGTAACATTACCATTAATGAAAGTAATAATACATTCATGGGACCAAGTCAATCGACTAACTGAAAGTAAATTAATAGGACATCGAGGTACATAGAGAACAAATGCAACTGAAATGGAATGGAGGATTTTGACATGTCAACCCCTTGAGACTAGGTTTGAAAGCCATTGGTAGAAGTAATAGAAGTAAAAAGAGAAGAAACGAGACCTTTATTATCAGTGACATGACCAGACGCACTAGAACCAAGAACCCAAAGGTCGAGAGAAGATGAGTGAGAGTGGTAAACAGATGAATCACTAGTGTGTGCAACCAAAGTAGTACAACTAGAGTTTGAATGACTTGACCCACTGGAGGAAATCTTCATAATTTTTGGGGGAGCCCTGTGGAGATGGTGTAGTCTTAATAGTGGTAGAAGAATCAAGCTGAGTTGCATTTATTAAAGGCGAAGGCTTACCATGCAACTTCCAAGAACGATTAATACTGTGTCCAAGCCGATTACAATGCTCACATTTGGGAAGAGGCTTAGAGTTGGATCATCTTCCACGAGAGCGACTCTAATTATGTCTTAGAGATGCATGAACAACAGTATCACTCAGAGTTGAAGCAATAGAGGGCACAATTGAACATTTTGCTAGTACTTGAAGGAGGGTCGCTGAGGTAGTAGACATATCTGGAATAGTAACAAACTTCAAAATATGATCACAAGTTGTAGAGTACTCCTAAGGCATGCCATAGAGTGCAAGAAACATGAAGAAGATGTTGTGTTGATCCAACTCCTTTTGTTCAACTAGATTACTTGCAGCAAGAGACATAAGCTCATTAAAATCATGAAATGCACTATGAATGGTGCCAAGATATGAAGAAATAGAACCGTTTATCATCTTTAGAGTTATGATATTCAACCAGCCTTGACAAACTCCATAAAGACGTTAAATGTCAAAAGTGTAGAGTGCCTTTGTCTGACTTCAAAACGATTCACAAGTGAGATGTAGACGAAAAATCAATTTAAAGTCTAGGTGAAGTGTAGACTTAATGACATTACACAACTAAGCATCTATTTGCTTATATCTATCTGCTTCCATTTTGATGTTTCAACTACAACCACTTTTTCAAGATTTTTAGTGAGATGGTCCTCGTAACCTTGACCAATCATCCATAGTTTGATGTTGACAGCCCAACTATCATAATTTCATCCATTCAATTTTTCGACATAGAGAGGAGAGGTGATGTAGTTGGCAAAGATACTTTGTTTTCAGACAGAGATGCACCATCATGTGGTAAACAACTACCAGACGCACCATCACACGCAATGGGAAGAGGCGGCACATGGAGAGTGGTGGCACCTGTGGACGCGTGGGAGGTTCGTTGACAATACACCTTGAGGGCAGGGCCAATCTGAGGTATACAACACTATTGAAGTGGTCGCTTGCTAAAAAGGGTCGTTAGAGAGAGCGGCAAGAGGGGAAAACCAAAGTTGAAAACATGATTTGGCAAAGAAAAAATTTCACTTGTGACTGTGAGCCCACTAAGTAGTTGAAGATTAGAGTTGTCTCTCAATAGACTATGGATACCATGATGAATGAGAAGGAAAAATTGAGATATGTTGAATAACTCATGTGTTCCAACTACAGAATTGAAGTTCTTTATATAAATTATAAGTGATAAATACACATAATGATAGAAATACTTACAGACATTCTATTTATTTACTTCCTAATATTTTAATTTCAACAACCACAATAGGTGTACAAATGTGGATACTTAAATTCTCTTTAACTAGTGTTCCAACTTCCATTTACAGCTTCTACTTGCTGTTATACAGTCAAAATCATTTATGCTGCAATATCTCAAGGTATATAATAGCTTTTAGTATATATATATATATATATATATCAATAATAACTGGAAATCAAGCTCAACAAAACTAGCTAAAGAATAATTTAGCAATATGGTTTCATGCTAGATCCCCTCCAAGTCCCTCCCCCTCCCTAACAGGGGGCCAGAAAACAAAAGACATACACAGAGTTTTCAGTACATGGAGACAGAGGTAGCATGGCTCGTTCTGAAAATATTATATACAGCAACTAGAGTTCAGAAATTGACATCCAAAACACATTGACATTGTTTAAAGGAAGAAAAGGCTTCTCTACTTCCATGGACTTTGGTGCCGAGCATCTCTAAAAACAGAAGTGCCACCAGATGCTACTGGGGAAGGGGATGATGCAATGTAACTAGCTCCTGACACAGACACAGAAGGTAGGTTAACTGGATTCCCTTGCTGTCCTGCATGAGCAAAGCGTGATGGACTACCAGCAGCCGTGAAACTTGCCCGAGCAGGGTGTGAAGCCTTCATGAACAAAATAATAACTTAGCATTAATTATATCATGTACACACACCGATTATTTTTTATGCGTTTAATTTGGAATACTCCTCTTCCCAGATTCACGTCAAATCATATATGCAGACAATAGAGTACATGAAACATGACCTCAAATTAAACTCAGCCGTTGTAAAAATCCAATAATACAAATTGAACATATTTTGGTTTACTATTTAATACACTAGGACTCCAGGAGAGTTTATTTCAATATTATTCTTAGATTCATGCCAAAAATACCAATTGACGTATCAATTCTCAATAAAAAGAATCAAAACAGTTAGACCTACAGAAACGCACTTGTGACATGATAAATCGTGATAAACCACATGTATTTACCATGTTCTGTTGAATACTAGGGGTCCTCCTAAGAGGGGACTCTGAAGAAGGAGACATGCTACTTGTTCGAAGTACAAGGCGAGAATGCTGCATATTATGATTAGTAAAATCATCAGCTTCACCACCATCCACATCACCAACAAGATTTCCCTCAGAGCCCAACCTTGGAGCCATATACCTGGTGACTGAACTGGTATCATTGGTCCCATCAGTTTTAAGTGGAACAGAAGGACCACGCATTGCAACCCCTTGCTGTTGCACGCTGTTGCGTCTCTTCAATTCCTCTTCTGCATTTAGAATCTGCCAATTAATGCAGTGAACCTATCATTCATAAAATGCAAGGACACACATAAAGATGCGTCAAAGCAAACCATCTTTTTACCTGCTTTAAGACTAACACCAGATTATGTTTCTTGGCATTCAAAACTTCTAACTTGCTCTCAACTTCCTTTTTCCTTTTCTCTTTATCATCAAGCAGATTTTCATTTCCAACAATCTAGCACAAAGACAATGCTGCTATCAATGTGGAAGCACAAAATGCAAGAACCATTTAAACTGATAGCAGGGTTGTATATGCATTTCAAGTATCTAAAATACGGATTTGGAATTTGTGCCAACATATTTGGCAATTTTGTAGAAAAATTTATTTTGCATTGAAACTAAGGTATTGCTAACTAGTGGCAATTTCTAATAAATTAAGACACAGGAGATTTTTATTCAAAATCATATCATTCAATGGATTAGTGATTTCAAAAATTTACACTTCCCAATAAAATCATACTATTTTTTATTCCTTAACCAACAGTCTTAAGGCACTAGTTAGCATTTGCTAGAAAACTATAATTTGTTGCTCAATTACACACGATAATTTATTTGGCTTTTCATTAAACAAAGTTTTGTCTAAACTCTAAACTAATCCATGCCAAGTAGATTTGACAAATCATTAAAGGATGATTTAGAGATAAATTATCTATCTTTGAACTAAATACACGATCAGAGTTTATGGCATCTATTGCTCCATGTAGCCAACCTCACTTTTTCAACTAATAGAAAAAATCTTGATTATTGCTTTCATTAACCAAATATCTAGGTAGTTAATCTCATTAGCAGTGCATCGCGGCCAACCCCAAAAGTGGGATAGTGCGTTCCAGGATAGGCGGGATAACTGCTTTTTCGGGGACAAATTACATGAATAATACTGTATAAACTTATATTTAATGCAAAATTAACATATGACTCAAACTCTGAAACATTCATAATTAGTAATAAAAATTCCACAAGTCTTACTCTTAGTCAAAACATACATTGAAATACCAACAAAAGTCAAGGAAATAAAGATGATACATATTGAAGTCTTTAAAACAGTAATAAAATAACTAAATATCAAATCTCAAATACATGTTCTAGCATAGGAATCAAAGAAAAACATCATCTTCATTAGCATATTCTTCTTCCTCATCATCCTAGGTGAAAGTAGAAACGACAAAACAGAGAAGGAAGAAATAAAAGCAGGATCTCGCTGGGAAACGCTGGGATTAACTACGCCAAGATAGCGGGATCTCGCCAGGAAACGCTAGGATTAACTAGCTTGGAAAAGATTTCCTCATAATATAAACATATAGTATTACTTAAACACTAGAATTGTCCACATTTATGTTGATTTTTGCGAACCACTGAAGAACTGCATTGTTCTTTTGGCGGTACCAAACTACTTTTGAGTTCTGACTTCTGAGATTAAGGTTCCAAACCAACACTGGTTAGTGGAGGAAGAAGAAGCACCAAAATGCCATAAAGAATACTATCTCTATCTCTATACCTATATATAAGCCTCTTTTAGGGAAAAAATTGGTCCTAAATATACGTCAGTGTTGTCAATGGCGGATGGCGTAACAGCATATGGAGGATGCATGGCGGGCAATTAAAAATATTAATATTTGTATATGTATACACACCAAAAAAACAGAAAAAATAAATAAAATTTCAAAAGATTATCAATATATGTCATTGTCAAGAACCATATACTTAATTAATAGAAAAAGATCATTAGTCTTAATCAGAAAAATATAATTTAAAAAACAGAATTAAAATACTTTTAAAAACAGAAAAAGATTATCAAAACAGAGCATAAACAGAAAGGTGAATTTAAAAAATAGCATAGGCTTAAAAACATAAGTAGAGAAGGAATTAAAACAGAAAAAGGAAATTTAAAAACAAAAATTAAACAAATGTAGAAAATAGATGAAAACAGAATATGCATAAATATAGCAGAAAATGGTAATATAATATAACAAATAGAAGAGAAAATGAAGAAAGAAATAAGACAAGAGAGAATGAAATATATAAAACAGCAGAGCAGGAAAGATAAAAGAGAAAACAAAGAAAGAAATAAATAAATAAAACAGACAAGAGAGAAGGGAGAGCTGATCGAAGGCAACAGAGAGTGGTCGCAGATAGCTGGGTGGTGGTCGCAGTCGCATGCAGTAGAGAAGGAAAGAACTAAGAGGTAGAGATTATTATATTAGAGAAAGTGTACTACAGAGAGAAGAAGAGGCATAAAAGTAATCGTAATTTTAGGGTTTAACTTTTAACCAATTTTGGGCCTGGACTCGGATCGGGTCACAAGACCTAACCAGCAATTTTTTGTTTTTTCTATGAAATTTCAGCCTTTTCCGCTATTGCCACCACACAGCCATGTCCAATTCCTTTGTGGCGGCCACCATGGCCCCACCATATGAAAATCACAACACCACAGCCTTAGTATGGCAGTCAGTTGAAATCTCGCCACCGACATCCACCATGGCCGATATTCAACAACCCTGATATCAGTCTCATTTTAACTTTTAAATTAATAGATGCACTTGAGAATAGAGTTTTGGTACCGAATGACTTGACAAAATCAGAATCATATACAAAATCAGAATCATATACAAGAAATAACATATCGTAATAGTAAATAACCAAATCAATGTGTATATCTCAACAGATACATTTATTATTTTTTTCTAAACAACTCCTAATTAATACTACTTGACAAGTTCACCAAGTATGCACATTTTATTCCACTTGGTCACCCATTAACTGCCAAGAATATGGCAGAAATCTTCCTCAAAGAAATTATTAGACTACATGGTGTTCCATCTACCGTAGTCTCTGATAGAGACAAGATTTTCTTCGGTCATTTTTTGACTGCATTGTTCGGGTTATCGAGAACAAAATTGAAATTAAGTTCAGCTTAGCATCCTCAAACAGATGGCCAAACTGAAGTGAGGCGCAGGGACAATAATGATGGGCCAGCCTAGTTTGATTGTGTGCATAGTATTGTATTGTAACTATATCTTCTGTAAGCTACAACAATATATAATGGAAATAGCTTTATTTGGTGTTCCTTTTTATCATTCCCACGTGGCCCCTTAACTGAAAAACTAACCAAAGGTTAAAAACAGAGAAGAAAGCACCACACAGCACAGTACCTCTGTCATCTCTCAGTTGCAACACCGTTGTTAGCACACTATCACCTTCAACTAGCCGCCGCCCACCGCTCCAACCACTGCCATGATGTTTACTCAAACCATTGAAATTTAATACAAATCTTTTAAATTAGAACAAGCATCATTTAGAATGGAACTGAGTATCTGGTGGAAAACTTATCACTGTTATAAAATATTTATCACTTTAATCAAGTTGGTAATCTTGTTTAAATGCATTTATCCCGTTATTATTTAAGTTACTTCAGAGCAGCGGACTCTATAAATCAGTGAAGCAGCAGCAATACGAGATTGGAGTGGCAGTGGTACAAGGGCATCAATGGTGGTATGCAGGTCGATGAAGGAGCGCAAATCGACGGCGATGTGGCTGGTCAGCAACAGAAACTTGGCAGGAAAAGGAGACAAAGCTATCTGTGTTTATGCTATTGTCAAAAAATAAATATACACAAGATTGATCAGACGCACTATATTGATTAAAAGGCAGGGTACCTTTCCTGCTTCAAAGTCAGAGGATTCGTATACGTAGTTAGATGCATCACACAGTTTATTTGGTATTTAGGGAGTTTGGGAGAGAGGATAGACTCCCTAATTACTTTCAAAGGCCGGAACTGCCAGTAACTGTCAAATAAAACTGCTATTTTCTCTTCTTTAGTAATCTGTCACACTTAGAACTCTTTGTTCCTTGAGTATTTCATCAATAAAACTATTTGCTAGTTTCACCCATTTTTTTCCAATTACACCCATATAGGTTACATGAACTGAATTCAAATAACCTAGGTACACTTAATTTACCACATACATGAACCTGTGAATTCATTAAGTTTACTTACTCTATATTTAGGTGTAAATGAAAAAAAAAGGGGGTGTATCTAGCAAAAATGTAAGACTATTCCTATTCAAGTATAAAATTATAGATTACACGCTACCAAACAAAAGCCATACTCCAAAGAAACAGAAAGTGATTTAACAAACAAAAGAAGAAAAAAAAAATATAATATAATATAATAATTTAATATGTCTGAAAATCGAAAGCTTACAGGATCAATCTGTTTTTCCATGGAAGTTGCAGCAGCACCTTCAGATGCTTTCTCCAAATCATCATTCTTATAATCAGTTAACGAATCAGATCCATCAAGAGGTTTCTTCAAAGCAACAAATTCCGTTTCTTTTTGGTTTGTGGTGGATGGGCCCTCACCATGATTGGTAGGTAGTTGTGATTGAGAGCCATTAGGGTTAGGGTGAGGGTTAGGGTTAGGGTTGGGGTTGGGGTTGGGGTTGGGGTTGGGGTTGGGGTTGGGGTTGGGGTTGGGGTTGGAACGAGAGAGTGCTTTGGAACGACGGGCTAAAAGGGATTTGAAATCTTTAAGAGAGATTTTTGGATTTGGCATAAGCCATCGACGAGGAACGTCTGGTGTTCTGTGAAGATTTCCTCTGTATAGTGAAATTGCGACCATGTTATTGTGGTTGTTTGTATTTTTTTCTCCTTTCATTTTCTTCTGACCCCAAATTCCATATCTGCTATATACACCTTCCTTTCCTCAACAAACAATAATACAGTTCGTTATTAATAAACTTTTGAGGATGCCAATAAATAAGTTTTCATTTTTAGGGTATATATAAATTATTAGAGATTTCACTAAATTGAATGAATTTCATTTAATATTTTAGGATTAATATGAATTTTTAAGGTTAAAATACCATTTTAGTTTTTTAATTTTATTTAAGATCATTTAAATTTTTTTTCTTCTCAATTATATCTCGTTTGCGACCTTAACTTTTAGATTATTGTCAATTTATAGAAATATCTTTTTTTATTAATTATATTAAAAAATGTCATGTAACTATTATAATGTTGACACATACATAACGGTGTTAATGTGGTTAAAAAGTTTTAATTATTTTTTAAAAAATGTTCTTAGAATTCTTCTAACCAAGAATAACGAAACTCATTTTGGTTATTTAAGATTGACTTATTTCCTTTATTGGTACTTTATTTTATTTTTTTCTCAAATTGATCTTTTAAGTTATATTTCATTTGAATTATCAGTCATTATTTCTCTTCATCATTTTCCACTATAAACTTATTTTATCTTACTGTGATCGGAGATTGATGAAGATGGATGAAGAAATTCTTCATGAAATTGACAAAAACAAAATCAACAACAAATTTGTGCAATCCATAAAAATCCTTCTTAAAACCTCAATGACATTTACAACCAGAAAAAATTATTCTTGAAATCCATAAAAACAAAAACAAATTCTACATCTAATTTGTACAAAAATTAATCTTAAAGAATATTTAAAATGGGTTGAACACTCATATATTTACAATAGTTTTTTATGATGAATTTTGTAACACCCTAAATTTGATAATAAACAATTTAATTAATTAAATAGGATTTTAAATAATTAATTTGATGTTAAAATTATTTTAAAATATATGTTGATAAATTTTGTGAGTAAATTTTGTTATATGAATGATTTCTATGATGTGTTGGTTTGATAGATATTATATTTAATGAGCAATATAAATAATAAATATTTTATTTTTTTATTTTGTATATTTTTCTAAAAATAATAGTATTTTAATGTAATATATATTTTAAAGAAAAATATTTTATGCGATTTTACGTGTGTATACATGTACCCAATTAATGTAATACTTTTATGGGCGCTTGACTTATGTTAAGTATGCATATAGTTATATTTCAATTATTTATAACTATTTTCTATTTTTAGTTATTTTTTTTTATAAATAATTATCTTGATATAGAATTGATATTGTGTTTGATTTCGTTTATTTTTAAATACTTGTTATGGTATTGTGATTTTATATATATTTATTATGATTTAGTAATTAATATAAAATATTGATGTTATATTTATTTATTTTATAATTTTGACTATTTTCTAATATGATGGTATTATTATAATGTGATTATTTTGAGAAATAAGTATAATTGTAGAGATTATTTTGAATGTGAGAGTTTTGATTATTAGTAATATGTTTTTTTTATATTGATTATTTTAATTACTCTAGTTTATAAAATATTAGTAATGTTTGGAAAACTAAATGGTGTTTGGAGGAATATTAAAAAAGAGATTAAATAATTATTAGTTTATTTTAACAAAATAAAAATAATAATAATAGTAAAATATAAATAAAGAGACCAATGGGTTTGACTATATGAATCCTAATTGTTAATAAAATAAAACAAACAAAAGAATGGAATGGAATGGAGTTGGAAGGGCAGCCTTAGAACCAAAGAGTAAACACAACAACAACCTATCGTTTGACACTGCAAAGTCATAACTGTTCCAGAAAAGTTTCTCTGTTTTCGTCCAAATTTCAGTATGTTGTTTTACTCATTTATCGATTCAATTAAACACAATTTTTCAGATTTTTAACAACCCGAATTTCTCCCTAAAATACCCGATTTCTTCGTTTACAGAAATCGTTATTTTGCACCGTTCTCCTTCACCGTAAGTCTGATTTTAGTGAAACCAACGCCAAAACGACCGTGTGAAAAGTGGTTATATTATCCACTGATTGGTTTTCTGATTTATGGTAATTTTCTTTGACCGAATTTCGAAATCAGTTATTAGACTATTTTCTCATAATTTAATTTTTGACGTTTACCCATAAATTGTCGAGTTAGATCGATTGAAGGACAAAAAGTCAAAGAACAAATATTGTTTGCTCGTGAAGTTGTACTTGTGTCTGAAAGCGTCGAAATAAGGTAAGGGGTGAGAGAGCGTTTGAATTCATGAGTATAATATATTGTGGGATGAACGGGAAAACCGTATTTCTCAACGATTCATCTGGGGCTTGCTACGTACGGCAGTAGCCCTTTGAGAGATAAATTGATTAATTTGAAATATGAGAATTGTGAGATTAAAATATGAAATAGAAATTTTTCTAAGGTGTTGATTGATTTAATTTTCGATACTTGTGTGGTAGTTGATATTTGTTATTATTGTGATGTTGGATGTTGAATGAAATTATGTGTACATGTTTGCTTAGATGAAATTATGTGATGTGATAATAAAATATGGATGCATAGTTTGATATATGCTTACGTGATGATAATGATGATTTTTGATTGATGATAGTGATGTTATAAAATTGTGATGAGTTTATACGATGACCATGACTATTTATGATTAATGATATTATAAGATTGTGATGAAAATATTGAAGTACCCCATACTTGATGAGATAGTGATGATAATTAAATATGGTGCTCTTAATGGAGTAGTCTAAGCTAACAGGGGGAGAAAATAAATATTGTGAATTGTGAAGTGGAGATTATTTTGTCATCATATAGGTAGGGCCTGACAAGCCTAGTGATTCTGGGGAAGTACAACTGAATGAGCCTGATCGTGGCGGTCTATTGTCGAGCCTTAAGGAAAGATTGTTAGACCTTGGAGGTATTCTGGTGGGGAATTCCTAGGTGACTTGGAGGTAGCACTCCAAATGTCGGGAGCTACTATGCAACACACGTTTACCTCGACTGTCACGTATATGTGTCTCGGGTTGAGTTGAGGGGATCTATGAGGACAGGGCCAAATTGAATTGTCCGTCCACCGGGATGGTGGCATAGTATCATGGCCTCCTAACCAAGTACTTCAGAGTTAGAATGGTACCACATTGTGAAGTAGAGTCTAAGCTCATGCATAGCATTGCATTTCCTTGTGATTGTTTTGTTGTGATTGATGTGTTTCAAAGGTAATATTAATTAGATGATTTGATGCATATTATAATGAGATGATTATTTTACTTGAGTGACTTTGATGTTATAGTATGATACAATTTAATTAAATGTTTTGATATATCGTAAAGTGATTATGATACGGTTCTATTATGACTGTTTGCGTGTTCTTCTTACTCATATTATACTATTAACATGATTTCAAAACTCACCTCCTTCATTGTTTGTGTTTGACTGGTTGGGCCCTGCGTTTGCGAAATCGCAGTTATTACAGGTTAGTGAGTCTTGAAGTTCAAGTTTGGGAGGAACCCCGCTCTGATAGGTGATACCGGAAACAAGGGTTTTAATCTGTATTTTACTTATTTAATTTGAATCAAATTTTTGTATGAAAATCTTAGAAGTACTAGTAAGTTTTTAGAATTAAATCAAGTAATTATACTTAAATCAAGTTCATTAAGATTTAAATGTTTTATTTGAGTAATAAATTTTGAATTGTTGCATGTGTACTTTGAGAAACGTGATATCCTAAATTAGTTACAAAAGTTTTTATTTTATTGAAAATATAATTTTATTTATCCGCTGCAAATCTTATAGGAATATGATATAAATTATTATATATATTATTTTGGGATTTAGGGTGTCACAAATTTACTGTTATCTACGACAACTCATTTTTAATTCTTATTAAAATGGTGGATTTGTTATTTTGATTTTTCTCTGATTCACGTGGTCTGACGTTTTGAGTTTTTCTATTGAAATTCTCAACTTTAGATCTTAGGCTCTTTAAATATGGAGTGGAAGAGGAAGGTGATATAGAGGAAGAAAATGAAGATTAGACCTCAGCGAAAATTGATTTACACTTAAAGAACCATGTATTTTCCCAAAACTTAAAAGACCAATATGATAATCTTTTACTTTTCCACATGGTATTTTTTTTTTTTAACGAAATTATTAAGAAATAGCATTTATGTAAAAGGACAATAACATAAAACCTAACATTGCAAACAGGGTGTCACTTAAAAAATCAAATTGGGAAGAAAACTTAAAGGACCTAAGTAGAGGGAGGTTGGGAAAGATGGAAGTAGGGAAAGATTCGGGGGAGGCGAGAACACAAAACTCTTTATAATAAAAAAATAATTCATTAATTTTATTCTTCTTGTTTCTCACAATAACTAAGTATTCTCACATGAGTCGTTCTCCCGTATATATTTAAAAAATCAAAAGAATAAATTTTAGCCATCCATTAATCATATCACAAATGTCTAAGGTTAGAATAAAAGTCGTGTGACTTCTTTAAGTGATCATACACACTTAAATAACTTTCAATCATAATTATTCATATATGATTGTATGATTCAAATTTTGTCCTCTCACTTTTTCATATTAAAACTTATCTTACTTAATTAATGAATATATATATATATATATATATGTGTGTGTGTGTATTCATAAATGTGTAGCATGAAACTTCTCTCACTTAATGCATATATAATATTCCATAAATGTGATGTTCAGTGGTCCATGACAATGGTCATACTAAGCTAAATTATAAAGAAAACAATCTAAACAATCTAAAGTACATGACCAGCGAATTTTAGTTTATAAAAAAAAAATGGGAAACTTGACACATTGGCACAACAAAACACTAACAACAGGATATTCAACCTGCAAGAATCTAGAAATAATTGGGAACATGTGAAGTAAAAGTGCACCTACATCTATATCCTCACTATTGAAACCAAGATAATTTTATACTTAGTTGTTAGAAATCTAAAATATAATTGTTTGGGCCTAGTAAGCATACTCCAAAATGGTTTGAATGATCACCCAATAGCTGTTTTAGCATTTAAAATTAGAAAATTTGGTTTGTAGAAAAACAATGTGTAAGATGCTTCACTTTCTCAAAGAAGAGAACATTTTCTTCTTTCGAGAAGAATGTTTTGAATCTTAAAAATTAAGGATTTTGTTGATTCAATATTGAACACGATTTTGTTGATTTTCAGTATTAACAAAAATTAATTCAATATTATTTTTGTTTACATAATCACAAATAAAGTGATGTTTAATCTCAATATATTTTGATCTTGAATACTAAATGTATTTTTTTTTTGACAAATTAATAAAACTTGTATTATTATAAAAAAAAATTAGAATATTTTTGTACCTTAGAAGAAAAATCTTCAAGTTGATTTCTTATCCATAAAATTTGTTAACAGTAATTTGCAATTGAGATATATTCACCTTCAGTTGTTGAGAGTGCAATAGTGTTCTTTTTTCTACAACACCAACTCACAAGAGTTGCTCCAAGAAATTGTCAAACACCACTTGTATTTTTTCTTTTAATTTTGTCACCAACATAATCAACATCATATTAATCTACAAAATTAAAATAAGAACCTTTGTTGTACCAAATACCAAAATCAATAGTATCTGCTAAATACATAAAAATTGTTTTAACATCAATTAATTTTGATTCTTTAGAACATGTTTGAAATCTTGCACGTAAACAAACTGCAAAGACTATGTGAGGTCTACTAACAGTCAAATAAAATAATGATCCAATTATTCTTCTATATTTTATTTTAGAAATATATTTTCTTTTTTTATTTTTGTCCAAATTTCATAATAAATGGATGGAAGTTATCATGACTTTGGCTAAATTACATAATTTCTAGACCCCGCTAAATAAACTCTTAAGTGATGTAATTTTTCTTTTCCAAGTATTGTGAATTTTTTTTCCACAACCGTAACTTATATATTTATATTATGTCGACAATACAAATAAAAAATATAAACAATTATTACTTACTATATTTAGTGATACCAAAATTTCATTTTTCTTCTTTATAGTTCAAAAGTTATCAATTCCATATTTTATTTTTAACACATGGTTAATAGTTAATTTTTATTTAATTTTATACACTACAAGAAAATAGCTGTATATCTACGAAAATTTACCTACAGATTTTAGATATACGAATACGTTGGATTGACGTGTCATATTAATCTGTAAATAAAAAGTAAAAATGCAACTAAAAATTAATATTTAAATATAGAAAATCATAAGTTTCAAAGTACAATGTATCATAAAAACGTTTTAGGTTCATTTTGCCACAATTTATTTATATATTTAATTCTTTTTTTAAATGATACTAAATAAGCCATGATTATAAAATCATTCATAATATCTAATCTAAATTGTTGTGAGAAAAAAAACATAAGAGTTAATATTAAATTTATCTACACTAAGGGAAGACTATTCAAAAAACTATTAATTTCATAGATGATCATCAACATTGTAAAAGTAAAACACAACTCAAAAAGCAAAGTATGTATATGTTTGAAACCAACATGCATAAAGACCAACTATAAAACACAAATATATAAGGGATAAAACAATAAAAGAGCATAGTTTTTCAAAGGAATCATAAAGTAGAGACTAAAAACCATTTTGATCAACATTATCATAAAAAAATGGTAGCATGGGGAAATCCATAGGCCATTGCGGATAATTAATTTGCATAGCTTCATCTATGTTGGTCTCTAGTCCTTGGGCTACATGACCCATATTTGCTTGTTCATGATCTCCTCCACTAACCAACCTTATTGGAGCATCTCCTACATTTTCCAGTTCCTCTATTTTCATTGATTCAACTCCATTTCCAACCTCCTCCTCGCCTTCAATTGGCATTTGGGTTAGTTTTTGTTCGACTTTCTTCAAACTCTCATCGATAAAAGACGAGAAATCATTAAGATCGTTCTTGCTCATTAAATAGCCATTAAATTCTCCTGTATGAATATATTGACCAATGATATTTGTCATTTCCTTCTTCCTACTTTCGTCCATATATTTTTTCAGTTGCTCATAGACTTTCTCTATGCTTTGCCTCAAGAAACCCTCTTGATCCACCATTTTTTTACTCCGTTCCATTTCAGGAAAACTCATAAATCTTGACAACACACTTTTAACTCCGGACTCTGAAGGCCAAACATCTACCTGAGTATGATTTTTATCATAAATTATTGCACATGCTTCTATTCCACAAAGGGTGCTGATTTCATTAACCTTCTTCAGTATACCTATTAAAAAACATATATAGCTAGATTCATGAATGATATACAATTAAGGAAAAAACTAAAAATTTACTAAATGGCGAGTAGGATTTTTATTTACATATAAGAATACTTAAAGCATGAATTTTTACAATTATAAATTCATAATTTTATCGCTTTTAAGAGAAATAAAATTAAAATAGAACATAATAATCAAGTGATGATTGATGATCCTAAGCAATTTTCATATTATTCATCATTTTGGAATGGTAAAATATGTATTTGCTAATACAAGCTTTATCAAAACTAGTGTGTAGACGAGAAGAGACTATCTAAAAGGGTCATGCTATTTGATTGAGCAAAGAATGATAAAAATTTAAACTTAAATATTTGAATAAATGATAAAGTTAGAAGAAAAAAACGTTACACCATAACATGGTATCCCATCATATATACAATATAGGTTAAGCAAAGGCTAATCTCTAACCGTTTTTCCTTTTTTTGAATGTTTCCCTCCTCTTGGAGTGACAAGATATGTATGCAAGTTTCACCTTCTTTCTAGCCATGCTAGTGTTGATATGAAAAAAATAAAAGATAGGAACAAGAACGAAATTGTGACAATGATTTTGTTATGGTTTTTCTTATAACTCCAGTTGCGCTATTTATAAAAGCAAATTTGAGATGGGGCTGGTTCTAATTTAGAGCAAGAGTAATAAATATTTATTATGATATGTATAATATATTAATTTTATTAAATATTAAATATTTTAATGTTTAAATATATATTATTGAGTTTAAATAACATTCAATATAAGGTAAAATACTTTTTTAGTTCCTATAAAATTTTAAAATTCTGTCTTTAGTTCATGTAAAAAATTCACATTTTTTATTCCTTATAAAATTATTTTAAAAGCAGTTTTAATTTTTACAGGAATATAAATATATATTTTTGAATGATTATATTGCAAGTATGATTACAACATTATAAAAAATTACTTCATAAACAGTTATCTCAAAAGTTGATTTCTAGGCCATATTTTAAATTTTGTTAATTTTATCTTAAGTTATGGTGTTTAAAGAATTCATATTTAATTCATTTTATGTTAAAAAATTCAAAATTTTGATGGAATTTTTTTTTTTATAATGTTCTAAACAAAATTGCATAAAACCATTCAAAAACTTAGAAATTGAAGAACCATTAAACGTATTTTATTTCATCAAAGACTAAAATTCCTTGTAGGAGATAATAATGAAGGAACTAAAAATATGATATTTTTTACAAGCACTACTAATAATTTAATATTTTATAAAAATAAAAAATTTATATATTTTTTTAATATATTATATATATTCAATGAAAATAAAATTTAATATTATTTTTTATGAAATAAAAATTAGATTGGAGGAGGCACACCCATGACATGTCAGGGAGAACCAACTTTTATACTATTGCCAGTTCATTTCTATTATACATATATATTTCATATTTAGTAAACGACAATTACAATTATTAAAATAGATTTGCAATTCTTTTTTAATATATTTAATTACTATTTAATTGTTATTGTATACATGGTTGACTATTTACATATTTTAAATATTTTTAAATTTGTCATACTTATTGAAATATTTTTATCATTTAAAATATCAGAAAAATATAAATATCATATTATATTAAATAGATAATATATAGTAATCCAAAATGACATTAATTATTTTAGATTTTGAATAAAAAAATAACAATTAAAAAAAATTATTGATAAGTTGTTTTATGAACATATAAAAAATTATTGATAAGTTGATTTTGAACATATTTTGAATACAATTTAAGCATTTTTAAATTTGTCATCATACTCATTGAAATATTTTTTATCATTTAAAATATCAGAAAACTATAAATATACTTTTATATAAAATAGATAATATTTAGTAATACAAAATGACATTAATTATTTTAGATTTTGAATTAATTAAAAAACAAAAGTTAAAAAACAAAATTATTAGTAAGTTGTTTTAAGAATTAATATTTTAACATATGTTTGAATACAATCACTTTGGCTCTTATGCTAAAAACGAACAATTTTCTCCTAAAGAAGTATATGTATTTTTGTTACCTTAAATTTTTGGTTTCTAGAGAAAGATGAAATGGTAATTTGAAGTTTGGTAGGAAGAAAGTAATGTTTGGTCAATGACAAACCACGAACTTCATTAAAGATTTATATTAAAAATTAATTACTACATTCAACCAATTGCGGAATTCAAGACTTGAATCCAAGTGGTAGCGAATATGAGTGGAAAGTGTAACTATCTTTTTAAATTGCAATTAATTAAAATATGAAATGGTATCAATTTATTTTGCATATTTATTTATCAATAATTGATATTACAGTTGAAAACTATAAAAAAATATGAATATAAAGTTTGATTAAAATAGTATGCACAAAAATATATACTTTTTAATTGAAAAGTATTGTTTTTCAAAAAATATATATTAATCTTTTTAAGGAACGGGTATATAAATTTTTTAGTTTATATATTTAATAAAAGTAATACTATTAAATTACTTACCTATCCTTTATTTCATATGTTGCCTTATGTTTTATTCTTCTTCTTATTTTTTTTATGTAAATAGTTGAATCGAATAAATATTTGTCATTAAAGAATCGGCTTAAATTAGTATTTAATTAATATCATCAATATAAAAATAAGAACAATTATAAAATATCAACTATATTTTTTTTACATTTTAATATTTTTTTATTGTTTTTGAAGATATCGAAAAATACAAGAAAGTTGGAGAATTTAAATTATATTGATAGTTGATAACTCATTGACAAGTGTACCACATCGTTCAAGTAATAAAGTGACAAATAAAATTGTTTCCACAATGATTGTTATTAAATTATTCGTCGCAACCAAGTTGTAAACACTTTCGTAACAAAAAATTTATAAGTTGATTTATAATTTCGAACAAAAATATAAATAATTAGAGAAAATTTAATAGAAGAAAAACAATTGGAAATTCGAATCACTTTATTCTCATTGGGGAATTATTAATTTACTATTTTAACAATCTAAAATATTTGATTACATCAAATTAAAAAACTAGACTTAGACCAATTTCTTTGCTCAAAATCTCTTTTTATAACAACGAATATTAATTCCTTAAGTGATCAAGCTTGTTACTGAAATCATGTACGCACGATAATTTCTTACGACACATGTTAATATTTTATATTTCTATAACAATATTGAAACATGATCATCTATTTTAGTTTGGGCTATTACAATTTATTTCTCAATGGTGAAGGAATTCCTATGTTTAATTCTATGGTGATCAAATACATAAAAATATATTAATAACCAAACAATTTATAATTGCATAAATAGTATATAAAAAACCAAGATTTCATAGACTCAAGGAGGTTAATCTAATCTCTAATCAATATGTAAATTAGCTACTCATGATGTTTGATAGAAAATACAGAGAAAGAAGAAGATTACACATGAAAGTTGCACAAAGACTCTTCTAAGGTGTAGGTGCGTCCTCCTCGAAATCTAAAATTTAGAACCCTAATAAAATATTAATTTTTTGTTTAAAAAGGATTTTAGAACACGTGCTTGCTCATAATTATTTTGGGCACAACATAATGCACTACAATGCCTCCTCTTCCACTCAGAGGCATATAAATGTACCTACAAAGGAACTGTAATACAATGACTAACGCAATGCGCCCTAGCTCCTTCTTGTTGCCCTCCATACTCTAATAAAAGAAAATTTTGCATTTTGAGAACTATCTTGTGTCTGTAGTAACCCGTTGTAACTTTCCGAGTGTTTGTTCCTCAATGTAATTGACTTGTAACATCAAAACAAGAAGAAAATACTATGAAGAATTTGTATGGATAGAAAGGATTAATAGGGAAACATTCACATTGATTCAAAAAGACTAAAATTCATTTTCTTTATTATAATGACTATAAAACTACAAGAAACTAAATAAAACTAATAATAAAATGTTTAAAAACAAGAACTAATGAAGACTCATCTACCATTTTTTAAATTTCCTTTGTTGTTTAAAATCGACTCTTTATCAAAAACTTTTATTTAGTAAAAACTAAACATAATACAAGATAACACACAAAGGCATCCCAAAGCAAAAGTAAAAAGATAAGAGAGAAGAAAAACACACAAGTATTTTTGTACTAGTTTTTAACAACTATTGCTACATCTAGTCCTTACCTTATAGTGAGATTTAGCCTTAGTATAGAAGAGACATAATCGAGTGCAATGTTCTTAACTCAATCTCTCTAGGCTTATAGTATCCTCTAAGCTCTCCTAGCTAAGTATTATTTCCTTACTTCTGCAGGAACCCAATATTATAATGCTTCAATAGGTAACTAGAAGTATAGTCTCTAGATTTCTCAAGAATTATTACATCCCTCGCCTCTTGAATTGAGTATGTACCTCCCCTTCTGGTTAAAATTATTAACTGTTTGAATATGAAATAATTTTTTTTACTATTTCAAAAAACAAATTGAAAACAATGATTTTAAAGTGCTTAAATATTCGAAAGGTGTTTTGATGGTTAAAGTATGAATGAAATTTATAAATTGTATTGATTTTAAAAATAATGTAAAAAGAAAACATGTGATTTATTAAAAAGTAATTTTAAAAAAAAAAATTGAATTCTAAAAAAAATTTATTTTCTAGTACTTAATGATTAATGATACATTTATAATAATTAAGTATATAAATCAATTTTTAGAATATTATTTAACTTGAAGATGGTTTTTGCCCTACTTGATTCTTATTAGTTTGCTAATGTGTTTATACTACCTTATGGTAAGTGGTTATTTATTATACTTGCTACTTGAAAAATCTTTGTTTTCGCTGGTGTTAAGTGATAAGACCTTATTCAAAAAAATAAAAAATTGTGATAATTTTAAAGTTGTTGAACTACGACGAGAAAATGTTATGGAACAAATTAGTGTTTGATTTGTGAAATAAATACAGAATTATGGTGTCAATTGTTGAATTAGTTACATGAACGTATATATGTTCATGTGAATATGAAATTAGTCGGTATTTTGAATGTTTTTAGTGTTGAGAATTTTTGTATAGTGTTTCGAGTAGTTGAAAGTGTTTAAAAGATAGATAATTTCATATTTCTTCATTCTAATTATTGATTATATATTGTTGTAAGTATAATTTCTTGTTGTTACTACTTGCAATTCACAAATAAATTATTGTTTAAAAATTCTAATTATTGATTATATATTGTTGAAAGTATAATTTCTTGTTGTTACTACTTGCAATTCACAAATAAATTATTGTTTAAAAGATAGATAATTCTATATTTCTTCATTCTAATTATTGATTATATATTGTTGTAAGTATAATTTCTTGTTGTTACTACTTGCAATTCACAAATAAATTATTGTGAATGTGTAATTAAGAGATTTGTTAACTTGAAAAGTAAAGAGTAGGAGTTATGGTGCCGCCTTCACACTCTCAAATCATTTAAAAAGAGTATTTTAATTATTTTTATGTGAATTTGAATGCTTATCGTTATGGTTACCATAAGTAATTGTCTCTTGTAGTAGGAGAAACTAGCTACCGCAAAGACTAAACTCAATAAAAGAGGTGGCGATAACTTATTGTTATTACTGTTAGAAATGCTTGTTAATGTTATTTTTGGAAAAGTTGAAACATGTTTATCTTTTATGCCATTTTGGGTGATTTAATTATTAAATATGTTTTGGTGTGAGAAAATATATGTATCAATGGCTTTTTTCTTTCTTTCTTGATTATTTATACAGTGTACTATTATAGAATGATTGATTGTAAATCTCACAAAGTATGATTATTGGATGTTTAAACATTACTTTGCATTCTATAATATAATTTATGATGTGTTTATTCTAGGGTTCTAAGTAACTTGCTTAAAATAAATAATTGCATTATGAAATATCTTATGTGTGTAATGTATTGTATCTTTTGATAGGAACTTAGAACAGTGGTAGAAGTTGCTATAAATCAATCTTGTGTATAAGACTTCAGAATTAATTTAAATCTTTAGTGTGTTTTGAAACTATGTGAATACTTTCCCTCTTTCACTATGATTATGGCCATTAGTTTCAAAATTGTAAGTGGTGACATGTCATTGAGTTGTTATGTGTGTTTATGTTGAAATTCTTAAACATACGAAATAATTTAAATATTGCTCTATTTGTTTGAATTAAGTGAAACTTGTTAAATAATTGATGATAGAATTTACACCCTACATTCATTTTGAAGAGTAAAATTAGTATGTTATTGTTCGAGAAGATGGATAAATTTGACGGTGTATTTGACACATTTTTTGTACTATTCAAGTAAAGTAGTAAGTTAATGTTGACTAAATTTATATGTTTTATATTAACTATGGCGTTCACTTCATGATTGAAATGTTAGATATGATGAGTGTGTGTGATAAGTCATCATCAATTCTTGTTTTTAAGCATTTTATTACTAATTTTATCTAATTTTTTTGACTTATAGTTATTTTAATAAATAAAAGGAATTTTAATCTTTTTGAATAAACTATTGAAATATTTTTTTTTTTAATGTTACATATCAATTACATTGCAGAAAGGACATTCAAGAAGGTATTAAGTGTTGTTACACACAAGATAATTCCTAGAGTTCTAAATTGCCTTTCATTGAAGGCTAGAGTACAATAGAAAAGAATAAGGGTGCAATGCGTCAATCCTTCCACATAAGTTCATTTGTTCACCCAACTCCCTGCCTTTGAGCATAGAAGACCTATTTCATAGTGAATTGTGTAGGCTTCTTGCAAAATCATTTTTAAAAGTAGCAACACATTGCGGTATTATAATTCTATATTCTATTTAAGCCAAAAACCATGATTTTATTAGGGTTCAGATTTTCGTTTATGCTAGTTATACAATTAAAACGTACTTGATTATTCATATATTTTTCTCAGTAATGCTTTTATGTACTTGATCACTATATTTATATTTTAATATTGTTATTGGAATATAAAGTATTAATATGTGTATAAGAAATTAATGTTTGCACATGCTTGATTAACAAGTCTGATCACCTAAGAAATTAAGGTTCGTTGTTATAAAAAAAGGATTTTGACCCAAGGAATCGGTCTTTGTCTAGTTTGATAATTTGACATTAAAATAGTGATAAGGATCTCAAGAGTATGAAGATTATTCATATTTTAATAAATTAGGATAAACTTTATTTATTTTAATTTGGTTTGTATTAATTCTTAGTTTGCTTTGATTTGAAATTTTAATAGTTTTATTATTAATTTAGTTTTCGTTATTTGTAAGTGAAGATACTTTACTTATTTACATTATGTTTATTTAAAAAAAAAAAAAGATGTAAGACCAATATGGGTCTAGAGAATGTTGTCACTTATGACCCATTTAGGTTTAGAGATAGACTTAGTATAAATAAGCATTTGTAACCTCATGGAAGGACAAATTTTGAATATTAATTTTGTGAGGCCTTGCTCTCTAGAGTTTTTGAAAGAATTCACTTTGAATTTATCAAGGTTGTTAATCCTTGTGGCGTTCTTTTTGGCTTATCAATCCCTAGATTGTGGCACCATTTTTGTTCTTGGTTTCTTTGCTGAATAATAATCTTGAGTTTCCTTTACATCAAACCCTAATACTTCAATTCTATCAATTTTTCGTAATCAATAACCTACATTCATATCTCAAGTTCTATATACTTGTTTTCGGTGATTCAAAAGCCTAATTCGCGTTTTAGAACGTCATCTTTCACCTCGTTTTGGAAATCGTCCGATTCAGAGTTTCATAGCGCCGTTTATCGTATTCTCCAGCTATACGCGATTTTTGACTCAAATCTGTAAGTTCCCGACCTAGAACGATCCTTAAAGTGAACCATGACTATTATGTGTTGGGAAAAATCGCAGCAGCATAAGTTCAAAAGAATCAAGACACAATCACAACACAAGAATATAACGTGGAAACTCCAAAACCGGAGAAAAAACCACGGCCGCTGCCTAAATCGGCAACCAGAGAATTAACACTATGTGAAAATTCTTACAACACATAGACTTCTCTCACCCACACCCAACACCCCCAGTACAACCACACTCTTACAAAGCAAATATTTAAACTAAGTCAGATACAAGCTTAAAGTGCTACATGCTGACTGGTGCTGGTGCATTTGAAAACAAATGACCAAAACCCAATATATAGCCTTGGCCTTCTCCTTATTTTCCCACACTAAAGGATGTGGGACTTGCAATCAACTCCAACAATCTCCACCTTGATTGTAAGAGTTACAGCTTCCGCTTCCATTGTCTTGCCGACAATCATACTCCACCATAAAAAGTACACTTCACTTGGAACTAAACCATACCAAGAATTTTCTCCACTTGGAACTAAACCATTCCAAGAATTTTCTCCACTTGGAACTAAACCATTCCAAGAATTTTCTCATGTCGAAACCTCGCTGAAATTTATGGTGCAACTCCCATGTTGGCTTCCAGGAAGTTCTTCAGCCATCGACACATCACCACACACCTTGCATCAATGCCAACCAATGCCCGTGTGCTGTTCTGAATCCGCTAGCAATAACTTGTCCTTTTTCATGGTATAGCGGAAATACCATAAGGACAAACGGGAGACCTTGCCAGCACTTGTCTCAGAGTCTTCTTCAGATACTGCTCCACCTGAAAATTTCTCTTCACATACCTTGTGTAATCCTGATTGTATAAGCACATCCTTGACTTGTACTTTCCACAAGCCAAAGTTGATTCTTCCATCAAACTTCTCTATGTCAAACTTCATAACGCTTGAATAAGACATAGTAGCTGCACGCTGACTGTAAACTATGCACCAGGTAAGTTCCCAGGAAAGAGAGGTGGGTCACAACGGACATGCTTAAATACCAAGTCTTTCCTTAGCCAGAACCTCCCCCTAAACAGCACTTTCACAGTATCACCTTTCCCCTAACAATACCAAGGATAATTCTTTTCTGATGTGGAAGATCAGACAAAGCTGCAACCACAGAGCATACTAAGAAAAATTATCCCACCGAACCTGGCTCTGATACCAGTTGTTGGGAAAAATAGCGGCATAAGTTCAAAAGAATCAAGACACAATCACAACACAAGAATATAACGTGGAAACTCCAAAACCGGAGAAAAAACCACGGCCGCTGCCTAAACCGGCAACCAGAGAATTAACACTATGTGAAAATTGTTACAACACATAGACTTCTCTCAGAAAATTAACACTATGTGAAAATTCTTACAACACATAGACTTCTCTCACCCACACCCAACACCCCCAGTACAACCACACTCTTACAAAGCAAATATTTAAACTAAGTCAGATACAAGCTTAAAGTGCTACATGCTGACTGGTGCATTTGAAAACAAATGACCAAAATCCAATATATAGCCTTGGCCTTCTCCTTATTTTCCCACACTAAAGGATGTGGGACTTGCAATCAACTCCAACATTATGATCATATCAAATAAGTTATATTTTGAAAATTGTAAATCAATAATTACACAGAGAAAAGAAGGTGATTCAAATTCCTTAATCGTTTTTTTCATATTAAATTTTCTCTAATAATTTTTATGTTTTTTTTTTTTAAAATTATCAACTAACTTATAAACCTTTTGTGTTTAACACTTTGTTTCCATACTAAATTAATAAAAAAAATTAGGAAGATGATTTTATTTATCACTTTATTATTTGGACAATTTGATACCCTTACAGTTGTGTGTGTGTGTGTTTATGCGTTAGATGCGAAGAGGAAGGGAAGGAAAGCTAATTCAAGAATATGGATGAGTACGTGGGTAAGTTAGGTGGAGAATTCTCAAATTTACCCTCCCTTTATTTTCTAATTTTCTCAATTCTACCCCTCACTTCTCTAAAGTTACTCCATTATTAGCTACTAACATTCCAATTTCATGATTATACCAAGTTCTTCATTTTCTCAATTAGTTAGAATTAAAAAAAGCATTATGACTATAGAAAAAAAAATCATACAAAATGTGCTCTTTTTTTTTTAAATATGATTACAATGAAATTTAAATTTTAAATTTGGAACATATAATTAATTTTAAAGGATAAATAAAGTAAATTTCGTTTTGAAAATTAGAGTTGTTACAATTTTCTAACCTCCACTCTAGTTTAATGAAACACCTCACTTTCAAATCCTTACCATTTGATCTAAAAGTTATTTTTCCTCACTTAAACTCTCCTGAAACCTCCCTAGCTCTTAATCCTACATGCAAAAACAATGAATTGAGAGAAAAGAAAGGAACTCGCAATTTCTTTGGTTGGTTACTTTCAATTTTTCTCTCTAAATTTGACGAATTCCATCTCTTATAGATGAGCTGAGTTTGAAGAGTGAATGATGAATATTTGTATGCAATTCCTCTAATGTAAGAAGGGAAGGTGAGTGTGAGGTTTGAGTTATTGGATTGGTGGTGAAGTTAAGAGAAGTTTGATGGTGGAGTGAGGGGAGTGTTTGAAGTTGTTCTTCAAATATTATCTTTAGGAGTAATATTTTTGTTGGGAGATAGTATGAAATGTGAGTGTTAAAAGTGATGGGTGAAAGTGTTATATTTCCTTCTCATTTGAGTGGTTATGCTAGGTAGTGTTGAGTCCAATTGGAGAAATTAACTGAAATTTTGGTTTTACCACACATTCAAACATAATTACTAAATTAATCATTTCAAGTAATTCAAGGGAATACATTTAAAATTCGCACATTTTATAAGTAAGTCACTTAAATAAATATTTTGGAATAATATTTAAAAATTAAGGAGTAGAGTTGTTACTATTATATTCTTGAAGACTAAGTTTGAATATAGAATACAGTAAATTAAATATGAATCACTTGTGACTTACAACAAATATTTAGAACAAAGTTTCTTTAGTAAAATATTGAGAACAAAATTTCTTTTGTAAAAAGAGAATTGAAATACTTTAAATTTTATAATAAAATATTTTTTAATTAAATAAGATTTTAAAGAATTAATTTGATATTAAAAATGCTAAAGAATGTATATTGATAAATTTTAAAATTAATTTTCTTTACTATGGAGTGATAATTTATATATGTTTAATTTATTGAGTAATATAAATTATAAATATTTTATTTATTTTTATAAAAATAATAGTATTTTAGTGTAGTATTTGAATGAATAAGATTTAGTATTTTCCTAGTAAATGGAATAGATAGAAGTAACCAAGCTTCCATGATCTATGGTGTTAGCCAAAATGGACATATAGGAATTGAGTTATAAAACCAACGCAAAATTCAAAATTAATTCCATCTAATTTTATGTATATCATTCAATTGTCCCATGCAAAAAACATGGAAAGTCAAGAAGCCTGTTAAGACTAATAAACTAAGAACCAACCAGATTTGAGTTCTTAATCACAATCCTCTTACAAATGTCCTTAGCACCAGGATATAAACACCAATCATGGTACCTGGACAATCGATGCTCACGACACATGACGAGAGAAAAGTCTATGTTGTAAGACTTGATCCTGAAGAAAGGAGGAACAATAAGCTTTGGAGACAACCAAAAAGGAAGGATAACATGTTCTGGTACAATTGGTAATGACTCTTCACCCTCTATTAAAAATGTTTTGTTTGTTAAAGGATTAAAACATAACCTATTAAGCATAAGTCAATTAAGCGACAAAATATTATCTTCAACCAAAAGTCTTGTAGGGAAATCCGTCAAACTGAAAGGGTTGTACTTTTTACTAGTCAAAGGCAGATAATTTGTAAAAAGTAAATCTTTTTAATTTAGAAAAACAAGAGATCAAGTTTCTTATGTTTATTAATAAGGAACAACTTACTTGGCACAGGAGATTAGGCCAAGCTAATTTGAGATTAATCTCCAAATTAAGCAAACTGGAACTAGTTAGAGGGCTACCAAATCTTAAGTACATATCATAAGTTTTTTTGTGAAGCATGCTATAAAGGAAAACAATCTAAGAGTTCTTTTTCTTCAAAAAACTTTGTTTTCACACTAAGACCACTTGAGTTTTTAAACATATATTTGTTTGGTCTTGTTAAAACTGCCAATGGTAAAAAATAGTATGAACTTATTATTTTTGATGATTACACTAGATGGAGATGGGTAAAATTCCTAAGACACGAGGATGAGTCACATAAGGTATCCACTATCTTTAGTTAGAAATTTCAAAATGAAAAATGTCTATCAATCACAACAATTCGTAGTGATCATGGTGGTGAATTTGAAACTCCCTTTTTGAAAACATATGTAAAGAGAATGGCATGCTACATAATTTTTTTTCCTCCTAGAACACCTTAACCTAATGGTGTTATAGAAAGGAAAAATAGGTATCTTCATGAGATGGCACAAACCATGATTACTGAAATTAATGTTCAAAGCACTTCTGTACAAAAGAAGTGAATAATCCATGTTATGTTCAGAACAAAGTTTGGATCAAACCTATTCTAAACAAGGATCCTTATGAACTATGGAAGGGTAAAAAAACCCAAAATTTCATACTTTAGGCAATTTGGTTGTATTTGTTATATTTTAAACACCAAAGAAAAGCTTGGAAAATTTTACTCAAAATCACAAAAGTGCATCCTCTTGGGATACTCTGAAAGGTCTAAACCCTATAGAGAGTAAGAGTACAATTTGGAACTTTAAATGTGGAAGAGTCAATCAATGTTAAGTTTGATGACAAATAACTTGACTGTAAAAGGTTAGAGCAAGATGATGATTTTGCAGGAAAATTAGAAGCAGAAGAACATGAAAAATTAGAGGATAACAACAAACGAGAAGATACTGGAAGACTAGAAAAAACAAGAAAAATTAGAGGAATCCATAACTAGATGGAAATACAAGTCATTGCATTCAGACTCACTCATAATTGGAAAAACAAGTGATCCTTTGAAGAGCATATCGACCTTGAATGATACATCACTATTTAATTTATTATCTCAAATTGAGCCAATCTCTATAGATGAAGCTTCATCAGATAATGGTTGGATTCTGGCAATGTGGGAAAAACTAAATGAATTCAAGAGAAACAATGTCTTGAATCTTCTTCCAAGACCAGAGGATAAAAAGTTCATATGAACAAAGTGGGTATTTAGAAACAAGCTGAATGAAAAAGAGAAGTGGTAAGGAATAAAGATAGACTAGTAGCTCAAGGTTACAATAAAGAAGAAGATATTGAGTACACTGAGATATTTGCTCTAGTGGTAAGGTTAGATACTATTTGAATTCTATTATCTTATGTTGTACAAAATAATATTATTTTATACCAAATGAATGTAAATAGTGTTTTTTTTTATAAAAAATGGTTGCATAAATGAGAAAAGTTTATGTCAAACAACCCCCTAGTTTTGAAAATTATGAGTTTCCATATTATGTCTTTAAACTTAGAAAATCTTTATATGGTGCAAAACAAACACCAATAACTTGGTATGATAGACTAAGCAATTACTGGCTATAAACTGATTTTAAAAGAGGGCAAGTTGACACAACCTTGTTTAGGATATCATTTAAAAATGATCTTACGATTCATATTTATGATGATGATATAATCTTTGAATCTACTAATGACAAACTTTGCCAAGACTTTGCTGAATTAATAAAACAAGAATTTCAAATGTGCATGATGGGAGAATTAAAGATATTCTTAGGAATTTAGATTTAACATAAGCATAATGGAGTTTTGGTTCATTAAACTAAGTATACACAAAAGCTTCTCAATAAGTTCTAGATGGATGAATGCAAACCAATGAGCACTCTAATGCATCCAATGTGCTCACTAAACAAAGATGAGTCAAACAAGAAGGTTGATTAGAAAATATTTGGAGGCATGATAAGTTCTTTACTTTATTTAACTGCATCTAGCTATGATATTATAACAATGACTATCACACTCTAAGAAGTGTTTCTCATTCCAACAAGTGTTTTTGTCTTTGAACTCTAAGATGAATTTGGAATTTTGAACTTGAGTTCTTCTACTATTTTATGATTTTTTGATGATCTTATTCTTCAACGTCGAGTATCTATTTATAGATAAAATTATGGTTTCAATTTAGTCCTTGTTTAATTTTGAATTCTATCTTCATTCCTTGCTTGGTCAATAATGATCTTATTCAAAAATAATTCCAAACAAGATATTTTTTTTTGATAAAATGTTCTTTAGCAAATTCTTTATTTTTGAATCCAATATGATCAATTCTTCTAGATTGACTATGTTTGTATTTTGTTTAGATTAAGTTTGTAAATTCTTCATATTGATATTGTTGTTATTTGGTTAAGATTACTATCACAAATTCTTCAAATGCAATTTCCTTCAAATGGAATATGACTAAGTCCAATTCAGTATTTTTTCCTTTGTTAACATTTCAATCATATAATTGCAAATAATAAATGTATCTTGTGAGTGTTGCTTCTTATAAACAATTCTTGATCACATCTTCTTCTTCTAAATAATTCATATCTTCTTGTGATAAATCTTGATAAAATATTATTGTAAATAGTTCATATCTTGTAGATAAATCTTGATTATATTTTCCTGTAAATAATCCATATATTTTTGTGATAAATCTTGATTGAATCTTCTTCTAAATAATTCATATTTTATTGTTGATAACATGTTGATCATATTTTCTTCAAATGTTGGCCATATCTTATTTTCAACTTGATCAAAGATTTTTTTCAATTATATATATGATTCAAATCTTATTTTAGATTGTCTTCAAAAACAAGAATCTTCTTTCATACTATTTGAATTCAAATATATTGTTCTCATAATATACTTTTCTTAACAAAAAAACTCTAAGTATAAATCAACTTGATCCAACAATCTCCCTCTTTTTGATGATGACAAAATTCTATTTTTTATAACAACTTTTCTTTTACATACTTTGACTCCCTTTTACTAAACGCTACTCCTAAGTCTAACCATTGATGTTCGGTGTCTACAAACTAGATATTAAACACACCTTTCTTAGCGAAGTCCATAGTGAAATGTTTTTTGATTTCTATGTGTTTAGCTCTAGAATGAAGTAAGAGTTTTTTGTTAGGAAGTTTGCAAAAGTATTATCATAATAAATTGGAATGTTGGTTTCTAGGATTTTGTAGTCTTCTAGTTGATGTTTCATCGAAAGTAGTTGAGAGCTACAACCAGTTGTTGAAATTCAAGCTGCATCAATATAGACCATAAAGAGATTTCATAAGTTTAAAAACATGATTTGAAAATTCAAAACTCTCAAAACCAAGGGGTTGTTTAACATAAACTTCTTCACTTATATAACCATTTAGAAAGCACTTTTAACATCCATTTGCAACAAAAGAAAGTAGGATACAAATAGCTTCTAACCTGACCACTAGAACAAATGTCTCAATGTAATCAATGCTCTCTTGTTGACTGTAGTCTTGTGCGACAAGTCTTGCGTTGTTTTTGGCCATTTCACCTTTTTCATTTAGCTTGTTTCTAAACACTTACTTGGTTCCAATAATGTTCTTATTTAGTCTAGGTACTAGATCCCAAACATCATTCCTCTTAAATTCATTTAACTCTTCTTGCATTGCAAGAATCCATGTCATCTAACAATGCTTAATCAATAGAGGTAGGCTCAATTGATGAGTTCAGATTCTGATCTTTTGAATCAATATCCTCTGATTTAGATGTTGACTTTAGAACCTTCTTCTGCTTGGATTTCAAGGCCAGAGTCTTGTTCTTCTTCTTGGGATAATCTTCTTCAAGATCAATTTCATGTGATTTGAGAGAGCTGATTGATTCTTCCAGCTTATGGGTATTCAAATTCTTTGCTTCTTGAATGTAAATGATCTTTCGTCTCAACTTGTTTGTCATACTCTTAAGGATTTTCTTCACATGATCAATAATAGTATAACTCTTCTCAAGTACCTTTAATCCTAAGACTAGAGTCTGGAATCTGAAAAACATTATTTCAATTTCTTCATCTTCTTCCATCTTGAACATCTCAAATTTTTGACTAGGAGGTTCGCCTTTGCTTCTTGACCTTGTTTGCTTCCTTCATAGGTTAGAATCAGACTATCATAAATACTCTTTGTTGTCTCCTTGTTGGGGCACTTTTCAAACTCCTTAAAGGTTGCATTATCATGAATGATTTTGACTTACAATACATTTTGTACATCTTCTTCTAATCAACATTCATCTCATTTATTGGAATTTCAATACCATCAGTAATATTTACAGCAATATAAACCATCTTCCACCAAGTCTCAAAATTCAAGATCTTGTGAAATAAAGAAACTTCTCATCTTGTCCTTCTAGTACTCAAAAAGTTCACCATTAAACAGAGGTGGTCTATTGATGTTTCCTTCGACAACTTCTTCACTAAATCCAATATGTTGAACCTTTGGATTTTTTCTCAAACAATGTAAAGTCCTCAACTATTAGACCAAACTTTCATGTCAATTGAAGGTGCAAACACGAAAAAAGGGGGTTGAATTGTGTTTGACAAAATTGATAGCTTTTAGCTAATTTGATGAAGGTTGATTGGTTTTTATGAATTACTTATATAAGAAGCAATCGAGTTTAGAGGCACCAAACAGTGAAAACATATACAATTGGACACATAGATTTATCCTGGTTCACTACTAACTTGACTACATTCACTCCTCTCATTCAAAAGGCTTTAATCCACTTATTCAAATACCTTGAATTACAAAGCACTTGACCCTCCAAGTCAATATTCCCAAACAATCTGACAACCCCATAATTTTGAGGAGCTAACCACCTTGACCCTCTAGTCAAGTCTTCTTCTAACAACCTGACAATCCTAGATTGAAGAAGGAACTAAACCACTATAATGTTGGATACAAAAGATTGGAACTTAAGTAGTTGCTTCTATTGAAGTTAATAAGAATAATAACTCACACACTCTAAGAAATTATAAATTATTTCAAACTTGAACAAAATGTTTTTTGATAATATGTTATTTAGCCAATTCCTTATTTATGAATTCAATCTGAGCAATTCTTGATAATATGTCTCCAAAGTTGTAACATCGATGAAGTCAAACTAAATGATTGAATTTGTACTTGATCAACATTGATATTTCAATCTTAATCAAAGAACATTGCACTAAGCCGGGAAAATGAAACGTTGCACCAAGATAATAAACAAACATAGCACCGCACAAAGACGTCGAAATAAAAAAAAAAACAAAAGAAAACTAAATACATGTAAAAATAACTTATTTAAATAAAAGAGAACAAAAAACGATCAAGTAGGATGCTTTCAGACAAAAAATTGCCCCTAAATCACTTTCTCTTTAATGCAAAATGAAGAACCAATAAAAAAAAACAAAAGAAAAGAGAATAGGAGAAAGATGGCTAACTTAAGAATAAGAGAATAAAAGAATAGGAATTTTTTTTTCTCCTTAATTGTGGTCAAGCAAAAAGAAAAAATTGGAATCAAGAGGTTTCAATGTAAAGACAATAAATTAATTTGGTAATAGTAGATTTAATTGTGAAGACAATCAAATAATTTTGAAAAAATATGTTTAAATGCCAAGACAACAAAATTTATGTAATCAAAGGCTAGGCGTGAGAGAGAAGGAATAAATCAAAACATTTTTTTGTTCTTTTTATCATTTGTGATTATTACTAATTACTAATTGTGAATGAGGGAATATTTTTGTAAGACAAAAAAAAAATCTAATGCACATACATGGGTTGGACTACTTTTAAATTAAAAAAACCAAACATCTAGAACATTATTTTCATGATCTTCTAAATTAATTAAATAAATAAGATAGACAATAAACTATTTATCAAATATTCATGTAAGGAATAATAATCACATAGTTGTTATGCCAAAATAATTAAATAAAATCATGAAATAAAAGTAAAAGTGTTACAATTTAATTTAATTTAAATTTTTTACACATAAAATATATGAAAATATTGAGGTCTTACAAATTACTTATACTAGATTATGGCCCGCGCGCTGCGCGAATGTTAATTAATTAATTTTATAAGTAATATTTTATGTATTATAACTATAGTTATCTTATAATATTATTTTATTGATTTATAATAATTGAATATGATTAAGAAAATTAAAATGAGGGAAAATCATGTTTATCACAATCATCTAATTGAATTTTTTAAATATTTTGTAAAATTCGTATGGTAACTTATTATATAGGATACTTGTTTGACTCATCTTTGATTGTTAATTTATTTTTTAACATATAATGATATTTGTATTTATTTGACGAAATAAAATATAAAATACAAACCCAAAAATAAGATGTAAAATTTATAAATATGATTGACTATTTAATATTTTTTATTTTAAAAATACATATAATAGATTGTGTATTTTAATAATTGGAAGTAACTTTTTTAATAATTTTTCATATTTTCATATTTTATGATTATTTTTAATAAATTTTTGTATTTTCTGTCAAATAGAATATATATTTTTATTGTATAAAATGTTATTAAAAAAATTGATTGACATAAATTGAAACAAATTATAAATGAATAAATATTAATGAGTAATTGAATTTTTAACGTATAAAATAATTATTCACCATAAATGGAATAATATAATTGTGATATTTATGTCGATATTTATGAGTGATTAGGTGGTTTTTTTCCATTGAATTTAATGACTAATAATATAAATTATTACCATTGGTAAATAACTAATAATATTATAAAATAATTTATAAATTTATTATAAAATAATTTGATAATAATATATAAATTATTATCAAAGTGTAAAATAATTTATAAATTATAAATTTATTATAAATAATTGTAAAATAATTTTATAATTTATAAATTTATTATAAAATAATATTATCAAATAAATATTGAAGGTATTAAAATAATTGTGAAAAAAATATGAGAAACATGGATTAAAGAGATGTTGGTGAAGGAGGAGGTCTCAAAATTGAGAGGTACACATTAGCTTTTTAACTTATGTGGATAAAATATAATGAAGTGATGAAATATAATGAGGTGACATCGGAGAGTCTGTTTTAAATATATATAATAGATTCCAACGACAGATTCAATGGAATATTGCCGCGAATCCCACAAATATTTCTATCCTCCTCGTTCCATATTGGAAACCAAATTACACTTTGCTTTTCTACTAAGAATTTTAACGCTTTCATCCTTTGACATTTAAAACTTCTCTGCTAAGCTTAACTTAATTCTAGGACATCTCCTTCACTAATTTGTTTTCTTCATAAATCCAAATTCTCAAATCTATTATTGCCAATTATCATTCTCATCCTTCAATAACAATAATTTAAACATTTCTTTGTCTTTTAAAGAATTAATGGTCTACTTGTAAGTAGAGCTGTCAATTTGACAAGCCCCTCTAATTATTGGCCTCGACCCACATTTTGAAGGGGCCAAAAAAAGTTAATAATTTAAAAGGCCCCTAAAAGCAAGGCCCCCTAAACTAAAAGCCCCCTAAAAATTTGGGGGCCTAGGAGGCCCATAGGCCCACTTATTTTAAAAAAAGAATCGATTTATTTTTTTCGATAAAATATGTTCGATTTTTTTTCGATAAAAATTTCTGATTTTCTTTCTACAAAATTTTCCGATAAAAAATTTCTGACTTTTTTCGATAAAAAATTTCTGATTTTTTTTCGATAAAAAATTTCCGAATTTTTTTCGATAAAAAATTTCCGATAAAAAATGTCCGAGTTTTTTTTCGATAAAAAATGTCCAATTTTTTTCGATAAAATATTTTCAATTTTTTTCGATAAAAAATGTCCGACTTTTTTTGGATAAAAAAAGTTCGATTTTTTTTTTCGATAAAAAATTTCCCATTTTTTTTGATAAAAATTTTCTGATTTTTTTTCGATAAAAAATTTCCGAATTTTTTTTCGATAAAAAGTCCGATTTTTTTGGATAAAAAATATTCGATTTTTTTTCGATAAAAAATTTCCCATTTTTTTTCGATAAAAAATTTTCTATTTTTTTTGATAAAAATTTCCCATTTTTTTCGATAAAAAGTTTCTGATTTTTTTTTAATAAAAAATCTTAAAATTAACAAAATATTGGGGGCCTATGGGCCCTTAGAGCCCCCTCCCTTAGGCCCCATGAAATAATGGGCCAAAATTAAGAGGCCCCTTAAAATATCATTTTAATAGGAGGCCTAATAATAAAAGAAAAAAAATAAGGGGGCCTTGTAGTTTGGGGGCTTTTTTGACAGCTCTACTTGTAAGTCTACTCTATCTATTTTTTTCAAACTGAATTATCTATCATTTCTCAACCACTCTCCTCAACCACTGAGATATCACCAAAAAGTTTTTGTCGATTAAGTAATAAGACGGATTATCTTTTAAGGATTTCATGAAACATCTTTTGTTCTAAAATTTCTCATCACTCCAACATTATTACAATTAAAATTTTCCTTAGAAAAATGTATTTTCTACTTATTTTAACTTCAAACATTCTCACAATTATTGCACGAAGTCGATGACCACACCATACTAAGGGAAAGCTCTTAAGTGCTCAATTAAAATTCCAATTTTTTCCATCCACCAAACTGAACTCTACCTCTTAACTCATAGATGTTTCCGGGAACTTCATTTGCCTTTCTTCATAATTCCACCATTGAGCACTCTGCCTTTAGTTTTCTCTATAACATTAGTTCACGATACTACTTATGTTACTCACCTCATACTAGAAAAACTTAGGCCATTGCCCTAAATATCAACCACTACCACATCATTGACTAGTCCGACTAAATACTTCAGGACACCAAAATCTCTAACATCCTCCCAAATTAATAACAACCAAGCGTATATCATCATACACTATGTATTCCCACACTTCTCAATGTGAGTTGCTAATCATTGGATACCTATCTCTAATCCAAAGGGTAACTCCATGCACCCGTTGTAAGACACCATCTATAAAATCTATAACATCATCCAATTATTTCACCATAAGGGCCACCTAAATAATTTCTACAATTCAAACCATTCTAGAGAATTCTCTCCACTTATGATGTTTAAACCTTTATGTTATTCATTAGTTTCACAGCATAAGATCTATCATCCTAAAGTTATTCTGGTATCACACGATTTCTATAATCCATGATATACATTGTACTTCACGTTGTTGGCATTCTAAAAACATATAAATTACTCGAATGATAATCTTAACTACACCACATTCTCCAATTGTCGTGTTCCTTTGACAACTACGTAATCCTTCTCCTTTATATGGAAATGACAGTTTTTTCTTCACAACGTTCCCTAACATAACCAAATTTTTTCCATCTCTTAGGAGAGTTATCTATCAAACATAAGCACAAGTTTCAACTATTTAACATTGTTACTAACACGGTCACGATGATGTTTTCCACTATCAACAAGTCATTGAGGAGATCTATTGAACAACTTGTTATCACGTAGTATCCAACTATAATAAGATACGAGCTAACCTCATTTTATTTCGATAGTTTCTTATTGGTCACTTTCACGAAGTTGTGAGAGTAAAAATGTTTTAGTTCACTTTCACTTTAAAAACTCCTTCACGACTTTCTCTTTCATAAGAGTGTAAAACTCAACCATTTTATTTTCTCCAAAGGTTCTCCCTAGGACTTTCTATCTTCTATCTGTTTTCTCTAGGTCTACATAAAAATCCACCAATCCTCTAACTTTAGCAACTCTTCACTTTCTTGCTTTAGATAGTTCCACTGTCTTCTAGTACAATTTTGCATTTATTGGATCGCCACTTCAACCACAATTCTCGCCATCAAACACTTATATGTCCCAATGTTAGGAATCTCATGCCCAAAAGACATTGAGTTCTTCCAAAGCTATCAGTAGTCAATACTAATTTACAAAGAGTCTAACAATGTAACACCTTAATTTTCATGATAAATTTTTTCTTTTTCAACAGATTGTTCCAAAGAATTCATTTAAATAAATAAATCCACAAGTTTTCAAGATAAACAACATAGTAAAAAATTAGTTAAATAACATAGCAACAAGGGTGATCGTTCTTGATAACCTGACAAACCCTAAGCTAATTATGGCATACTTAAACGAATTCTATTGGGTACCACTAAACCACTAGCTATATCAAGTTTTCCATATAAGATTGGTTGTTGAAGTCATGACTATGTTGTATTCACCATCATCTCAAACTCTTCATAAATAGCCTAGTCCACAACAGATTAAAGCCTCACCAATGAAGCATAAATAAAAAATACGAGAGCATGTATATTTGTTAAAATATCAAATGCAACTCATACATCAACCACCCTAATGTAATACGCATATGTCAATGCATATGATTTCAGAATATCACTTCCCCACAAGGGCTTTTTCTAAAAGAAACTATGAAATCCGCCTAACAACACCTCACCAAATATTCCCTCAAGAATTCGTGAACTCCATTTGGCGGTTGACATCACCTATGTAGGCATGAGCATATATATTCACCATATTTCAGGTGTTAAATTACCACTCCAATCATATTTGCACAACTTGTTATCAAATACTAAAAGAACACTAATGTATTATTTAAGAATATTAACACATACACCAAAATTCAAATACTAAAAAAACACCAATGTATTATTTAAGAATATTAACACATACACCAAAATTCAAATACTAAAAACACAATAATCAAACGCCAAGAATGAAACACCATGTACTAAAATATGATAAGCAAGTATAAGCTACACATGTTATACTAAAAAGTGAAAGGAGCATTTACCTCATAGAACACTTCTTTTCCAAAGTACAACTATTTCCCATGATTTGCTTCAACACCCATCCTCAGCTCTTAACCTTAAATCTAGACCAAAACCTTAATTAAGAAGAAATCCTATATGTCCCTAAATAGGATACCCTCATTCGGCCTCTACCCTCTAAAATCACCATAGGATATATATATATATATATATATATATATATATATATATATATATATATATATAATTAGACACGTCTTGGTTTTAAACACTTTGTCTTACAAGATTTGTTTTTCAACACAATACCAAATTCATCAATACCAAAAACACTCAGGGAATGAATTTTAATGAACTCTTGATGTTGTTTACAGCTTTCCTTGAGATTTCTTTTTCACACAAAGCTTTTCAAATCATAAAACTTTATCAAATTAAGCCAGAACATGAACATCATAATTGATGCACGATGAAGAACTTTTGATACTTCTTCTTTATGTATACTTTACGATTATTTGAGTCTATTTTTATAATAAGAAAGTAGTAGAGATCCTTAACCTTGATTTATAGTTCATTATCAAAATATTACCTGTTAGTCAAAATTCCCATTTCACAACTTTGGAAAACATCCTCAAGTTTTTCATAGAGGAATGAAGCTATTGGAGGAATGGAGACCAGTCTAAAACATGCAGCAGGTTCGATTAAGAATGAATACTACAGGTTGGGAGGTTTCAGCACTACACCATGTGGCTAGCCATCAATGAAATGCTATGGACACTTTTTAGTCGTAGAAATATGCCTCAAATCAGTAACAACTTAGAGTTAGATATTATTATAACTGAATTCAATTATGACAAAGGTAATGAGAGTTAGTTGAGTTAGTTTTTTTTGGGATATATAAATCAAGTTGAAAACTGCCTCAGTTATGTTGTTGTTGGAATTATGGAATATTGATTGAGAGAGAGGTATATGCAATTTAGATTCATATGAAATAAAAAAGGAGATTAAGGGAAAAGAAAGAGAGATTATGAAGGCAAAGACTAGTAAAGACTAGGTGAACAATCTTAAAGTGACTTAATCTTATAAATTTTGCTTGCCCGTGACGTAAGTCTCAATTACTTGAGGCTGTGTCACGACCCGAAATTTAAATATCGTGACCGGCGCACAAGCTATACTCCTAGTCTGGCAAGCCTATCAATTAACTACCATTTCAAAAAAAATACATGTACTATTACTCGAAATTTCGACAGAGTCTCCTCTGTAAATTCAACATTTCCAAATTTATGAAATCTCTGTCAAATTCTCAATCCAGTCACAATTCAGATAACATAATCTAGTTTTTTTAATACACCTTCCAACAAACTAAATAGACTTTCTAAACTCCAAAATAGCTGCAATTACATAGACTCAACAACTGTTACAAAAAATGGTCCTTGATCAAAGAAGCCTACCCAAACAAAAGAAGTGTGTTGAGACTTGAATCAAATAATAGATTCCTACTCAGCTGCTTGCGAATCTGAAAAAAATTAAGCAACATAACGGGTAAGTCACAAAGACTTAGTGAGAAGACAACAGCCACCATCAATTAGAAGGGAAACACAAAAGGCACGAATAACTGTTTAATCGCTTGACATAAATATTAGAAAATCAGTTGATAACGAAAACGAAATCAAAATAAACCTTAAAATCATCATAAAAATCAAACAAGTAGCAATACAAATTTTTAGAACCGAGAGGCGGCTTTATCTCATTGATAGCCCTTTCCTCCTAAGGGTGGCCGTTCCCTTAGGGGCGGCTCCATCTAACGGATGGCCCTCTCCTCTCAATCCCCGCAACGCATAATCACGTATCAATTAGGGAGCTTATATCTCGTTGATAGCCCTTTCCTCCTACGGACAATATTTATCATAGGGGCGGCTCCATCTAACGGTAACTCTCTCTAATCACAACGAGATAAATAGGTGCACCTAACGCAGTTATCGATTTAATAATTATAACACATTTCTCAAAACAAGTATTAAAATCATTTTATCGTAAATCATAAAAAAAAACATATTTAATCGCGTAACAATTCAAGATTTAAATACTGTAGCTCATACCTAAATCAACATAATAACACATTATATAACAATGACAGTTAAATCAAATAATTGACGAAATCGAGATAAAAATTCAAAGGTTGTGTTTCCCAAAATTGTCAATAAATACTTTAATATAGAAAACAAGTAAAATCATAATAATAGCAGTATAAAAATATATGACAATGATCGTCGTCAACTCACTGCTATGGAGAATCGTCTAACTTTGCTCTCCAACAACTCTCGGAGTAGCCGGCAGGATCTCAGCGGACAAATCTGAGCATCAAGAATATTTCCAAGACTTTAGAAAAATTATTCTAAAGTTTAACTAGCTCTAGGAAAGCCTAAAATCATTTAAATATACCCTAAGCACAAAAATAAGATTTTTACTCAAACCTACATTTTTCTATGAATTCATATTAGGATTAGAGTTGTGTACTTACCTCAAAGAGTTTCAATCAACAACTCTCATGTGATGGGTACCCTTTTACTTCCTTAGAACACAAACCCTAACCCAGAATGCCAACCAAAATGATTTGTAGGAGTTTGAGAAATTGTGCTTATGGGGATGTTAAATCCCTTTTAAGGGTTGAGGATTTGAGTAATAAAGTGAGAAAAAGCAAGGAGGAGGGAAGGATAAGAAAGAAGAGGGAAAGAAGAAAATGGAAATAGGGGAATGGGGGAGTGGGCTGCTGAGAGATAAAAGGAAGTAGGGGGAGAGAGAAAAGAAAGACAAATATGAGGTGAAAAAAAAAACAAGAGGTTTGGTTTTATTATTATTATTATTATTATTATTATTATTATTATTATTTATTTTTATTTTAAAAGGACATATGATGTGTCAGGCTGAACATGTAAATTTTGGTATTATTCTTCCTTTATCTTTCTTCTTTTTTGTTTTACTTTGATTTGAAAAACTGTTTTGAAAACTGCAGAATAGAGAACGTTAAACGTTTTTTGTTTTTTTACAGAAAAGAAGAATATTCTCCATTTTAATTTCTAATTCTACAATTGTTAGTTTCCTATTTTGTTGGTTAACTCTTGTTGCATATCTCAATATTGTTTTAACAAAGGCAAAAAAAAATTCAATATGAAGATGAAAATTGTTGTGGCTTTACTTTAATTAATTTTTACTTTATTTCTAAAAATTATATTTTGCTGTATTTATTGTTACATAAAGATTTATTTATTTTTTTGTTAAAAAAATAAAAATAAATTCAGATCAAATATTTTTTATTAAATTAAAA
>JBBPBT010000183.1:7619695-7649953 GCA_037974875.1 Cicer bijugum
TATATAAATTAATAATACATTAGTATACAACATATTACTTGATTTTATTTGAATATATCAAAAAAATTGATTGGTGTAATTGGTAATGTGGCAAAATAAACAAGATAATCCAGATTCAATTTATCAATCCCGAATCAATTTTTCTGATAATAAATTAATTTGTAAATTAATGAGAAAACTAATCAACTTACCAAATCATATTTAATGAGAAAATTAATTTTAGCAATTTTTGATTAATCGTTAATTTTACCATTAAATGAAAAAATTAATGAAAAAATTAATCAATTGTACAATTTAGTAACAAATTGATTAATCGCAAATTGTCCAATTTGGTAAATAGCAAATTTGGTAAGTAGCAAATTATTATTATTATTATTATTATTATTATTATTATTATTATTATTATTATTTATTAGTATTTTGTTTTTTTAAGTATTATAATTAGTTTTAATTTATTAAATAAACAATTGTCCGATTAGTATTTTTAATGTATTTTCTTTGAAATTTATAATATAATTTATTATTTTTAATTTTAATTATGGTCATTTTTAATTATTATTATTATTTATTAATTTAATTGCTTATAAATGTATTAAATTCATATAATACCAACAAAAAAAATTTAAACTCTAGTGCGAGATCACTCCTGGGCAGCTAGCTACCTCCAACTAGGTCCATTTTAATTTTGTTTTCAGCTGATCGCATCTTAGACTAGCGACTTCTTATTGGATCCAACAAATAGATTGATATGTAAAATTAGAAATGGAATATTTTGGTGTAAAAAAGAAAAGATTTTCAGGGAATAAATCCGCATGTGGTGCTTTTAATGGTTTTATTTTTTCTGGCTAAACTACACTTTTCATGATTTTAATACACTTAAAATATTAATTTGCTTCTTCGAAGATTTATGACACTAAATTTAAGCAGTTTGAAATGACATTTAAATAATTCAAATTGATCAACAAAAAGTTCTTTTAATGTCGTAAATTTTCAAAAGAACAAATCCATGTAAAGTGTATGCCAAAAGGATAAAAGTTAGAGTTGGATAATGATTTTATCTTTTTTGTATTCTTTAAAGTGAGTACAATGTAAAACGAAAAAATCCACCTATTGTAACACTGTTCGGGTTGAACCTTGTTGGTTGTTGTGACATGATATTGGCACCCTCTTTGTAACCATGCAGTGCTCCTATATTACTATAATTTTGTAAGATATTGTATTCATTTGGCTGTAATATGTAACATTACATTAAGTTCATTTGTAAGGAACTTTATAACGTTTGTCTTAGTCTTTTATTTCAAGTAATGTTTTAGTCTTTTAGTTTTTTTTTTTAAGTTGGTCCTTTATTTTAATTTTAAGTGACAATTAAATATTTTATGTTTTAAAATTTCAACAATGTTATCCTTTTTTATACAAAAATTTAAAAAACATCATCAAAATATCCAACCAAAACCCATAAAATCAATAATCATCTTTAATATAACGCAAATTTTATCAAATTCATAACTCAAATATTCAAATGCACTCATATTTTCATCTCCAACAACATCAAATAAAGAATGAAAATATGAGTTTATTTCAAGATTTAAGTTATTAATTTGATTAAATTTGTATTTTATTGAAGATGATAATAAATTTTATAGGTTTTATTTGAAAATTTTGATGATTTTTTTGAATTTTTGTAAAAAAAAAACGACAACATTGTTGACATTTTAAAAGATAAAATATCAAATTCTCACTTAAAATAAAAAAAAAAGGACCAACTCGGGATAAAAAAAAAATATAAAGGGCTAAAATGTTACCTGAAATTAAGTTAAGGGACCGCATATGTAATTTAGCCTATTTGTGTGTATGTATGTGTCTATGGTTGGACTTGAAATTCAATTAATCCGATAAGTCTAAAAGATTGAACTATGGTAAACAAATCAAAGTTACCTTGACAAAACCACAAATTAGTTTCACTTTCACATTATTTACACGAGAGTATATACACACAATAACTGTCATAAATTTAAAAAAAGAAAATAAGGATTTTGATTATACAAATATGAATTTAACTTGTGTTGGAACATAAGTATGTTATAGTATGAATTTAAAAATGTGTTGAAGTCCCACATTGGAAAGAAATATTTTTTGTAAATTTAAGTGGAAAGAAACTTGTTTTAAAATTCAAGTCCCATATTGGAAAGAATTTTTTTTGAATTCCCACATTAAAAAACTATCATATTTTGTGTAATTTCAACTCTATACATACTAAAGTTCCACATTGTTTAGAAAATATATGTGAGTTTACTTCCATCACTATATAATGAGCTTCAAACTATTGTGAAAAGTACACCAAAGTTGATACTTTTCCCAACTTTCTCTTTTCTCCCTCTTATATTCTGCTCGCCTAATTTTCGAGCCACTTCTCTCAGTCTCTTTCGGTTTTTAGAGCGGTCATTATGCCGCAGTCCCTTTCGGTTTTTAGAGCGGTCATTATGCCGCAGTCCCTTTCGGTTTTTTAGAGCGATCATTATGCTGCAATCCCTTCTTGTTTTTTAGAGTGGTCGTTGTGACGTAGTTCCTTCATTTTTTGAGCGGTCGTTATGCCGTAGTCCCTTTGTTTTCTAGAGCGGTTGTATGTCGCAATCCATTTGTTTTTAGAGCGGTCGTAGTTATGAGTGGTCGTAGTACCATATTGCGAATTACTTTAATCGTCATATTGAGAGTGACTTTAACCATTATATTAAGAGTGGCTTTAAGCGCCATATTGAGGATGTAATTCTAGAAGGATTTTTTACGGTGTAGTGGAACTCTGATACAGTGAATCTGGGTTGTTTTATCCTGGGGACTTCGTGGTTGATAGTATGCCTTGCATAATATGGGTAGTGCCGTGAAACATCTTAAAGAGAGTGACCTAGTCCGCGACTCAACCCAGTAATATCTTCGGTGACATAAATTATGATTTTTAAATAGTTTTTGAAACTCAAAATCCAACAATGTTAAGACAATTTCTTTCTGCCATGTCAACCGAAGAGACTAGTGGATTTGGTTTTGTTGCCTCTGGTTTCAATAAATTGTTTCAGTTTGAAGCAAACAGAAAAGGATAAGAAAGCTGGAGAATTAACCCATCGGAAAATAATGATAAGAATTATATTCTTAATGGACTTGCTGATGATCTGTATAACTACTACAGTTCCAACAATACTGGTAGAGATATTTGAGATGCTCAGAATGAGTACGTAGTGAGCTGCTACCCAGAGTACGTAGCGAGTTGCTACCCAGTGTACCAGATGACTGATGATATATTCGTGGAGACACACTCCCGTAAAATTCAGAAGATAACTCATGGAATCATCTATTATGGTACGTCACTCATGACATATTTAAATTAAGTGTTGAAATTTAATATGTCTCTTTATGTTTGATTGTTGAAATCAATAAAATGTATCTTTTTGAATACATATTGCGTGATTTTAATTTTTGACATGTTATACTATGTGATGTGAACACATTTGATTTCAACATTTGATTTCAAAATTAAGGAACTTAAGTTTAATTCCAAAGTTATTGTTAAATGACTTTTGAAAAATGTGATTTTTTAGTCAAGCTAAAATAATAAATAGTTCACATAAATTTGTAGTTAGAGAATCTGAGTCTTTAGATTTATTACACTTTGATATATGTGAACTTGATGAGACGTTACAAGAAATGAAAAATAAAAATGAAACGTTTGACATATTAAGAATCTTTTTAACTGAAATTGAAAATCAATTTAGTAGAAAGATTAAAAAGTTCCAAGTATGATTTATTTTGTTTAAATAAGTTTTATAAATTGTCTGGAATTATATGTGGAACAACTGCATCATAATTACTTGGAGTGAATGGTAAAGTTGACAAAAAGAAAGGGAATATAACTCTTATTGAACTAGTTGTTGCTAGTATGCTTAGTGTTGCATCTCATTAGTGTGTAGAAAATATATTGCTTATTTGTTATGTGTGAATAGAGCTCTTAAATCTAAAAACAAAACATCTCCTTATAAGATAGTGAAGAAAAGACAATTGAACTTGTCCTATTTTCAAACATGGGGTGGTCTGACTTATGTTAGAATCCCCGATCCCGAGTGAATTAAACTCGTCAATAGAGCCTATGAATGATAATTCATTGGGTATATGGTAAAGAACAAAGTGTATAGGTTTTATGACCTATATGCAAAAGTGATCATAGAGTCAAATGATGTTGACTTCTATGAAAATAAATTCCCTATAAAATGGAGAAATAGTGGGGGCAGCGAACCAAGTTACGTTCTTGTTACAAGAAGCACTAAAATCAACAAACAAGGTGAAACAAAAACTCGAAGAAGTAAGAAAGTCAGAGTTGCTAAAGATTATGGGCCGGAATATATGGTCTATAATTTAGATGAGGATCCTACAAATCTTAAAGAAGCTCTGTCATAATTGGATATAGATCTATGGCAAGAAGCTATAAACGATGAAATGGATTCTCTAGAGTCTAACAAGACCAGACATTTAGTAGACTTGCCTCCTGGTTGCAAACCAATAGGTTGTAAACGAATTTTGGAATAGAAACTAAAACCCGATGGATCTATTGATAAGTACAAGGCACGCCTTGTGGCCAAAGGTTTTAGACAAAGAGAAAATATAAATTTCTTTGACACTTTCTCACCAGTCACTAGACTAACATCCATTAGGGTGCTTATATCACTTGCAGCTATTCATAACCTGGTGATACACCAGATGGATGTTAAAACAACTTTTTTTTTAAATGGTGACCTGGAAAAAGAAATTTATATGGAACAACCTGAAGGTTTTGTAATTCATGGACCAGAAGACAAGGTCTGTAAGTTAGATAAATCTCTATATAGTCTTAAACAAGCACGTATGAAATGGCATGAAAAGTTTGATAACTTGATTAAATCGAATGAGTTTAAAGTGAATGAAACTGACAAATGTATTTACTACAAATTTGAAAATGGCATTTGCACTATCATATGTCTCTATGTAGACAACATACTCATATTTGATTCAAACATTCATGCTGTAAAATTTTGAAATCATTGTTGTGTAACAACTTTGATATGAAATACCTCGGAGAAGCGAATGTAATCCTTGGAATCAAAATTACTAAGTCAGAAAAGGGAATTTCTTTGAATCAATCTCACTATGTTGAAATGATTCTAAAGAAATATAATTACTTTGACTGTAAACCTACTTGCACACCATACGATCTAAGTGTGAAACTTTTCAAGAACACTGGTGAAGGTGTTAGACAAACTGAATATGCAAGCATCATTGGCAACCTCAGGTATGCCACTGATTGTACTAGAACCGACATTGCCTACATCTTGGGATTTTTGTGCAGGTTTACCAATAGACCTAGTAGAGAGCATTGCCACACTATGGAAAGAGTCATGAGATACCTAAAAAGGACCATGAGTCTCGGATTACATTATCAAAGATTTCCTATAGTCCTTGAAGGATACAATGTTGCTGATTGGAACGTCTTATCAGATGACTCCAAAGCAATCGATGACTATATTTTAATATAGTGAGTGGTGTTGTATCTTGGAAATTGAAGAACAGACGATATTGGTTCAGTCTATTATGGAGTCTGAAATGATAGCACTAGCTACTACTAGTGAAGAAGCAAGCTGGTTGAGATGCTTGCTAGCAGAGATCCCTCTATGGGAAAAACCATTGTCAGCTATGTTGATCCATTGCGATAGTACCACGGCTATTGCGAAGATTGAGAATCGTTATTACAATGATATGAGACGACAAATTGGTCGTAAGCACAACATTGTTAGAAAGTTATTTACTAAATGAGTTGTTATAGTGGGTCATGTATGCACTGATGAGAATTTAGAAAATCCTTTGACAAAAGAATTAGCTACAAAGAAAGTCATAAATACATCCAAAAGGATGAGGCTAATGCCTATAGAGTCACTCATGATGGTAACCCGACCTAAAAGACTGGAGATCCCAAGAATTAGGTTCAATGGGTAATAAAAAGTCATGGAGTGATATGAGATAAACATGCTATTATAAATAAGAGAAGCATGATTCCTGAAGCGATGATAGGATGAGATAATAGAAACTCTTAATGAGATCTATACTCTATGTGGAGGGAGTACCTAGCTACAAGAGTACACTTAATGGACTCACCTGTGTGAATGTGGAAGTGGGGCCGCTTCCTATGGAATTTTGAGGTAGAATTCGTAGAACATTCACTATACGGGGATACACGTGCAAGGCCATTAATGCACAGGCTTTTGAGAATACACCCTATGAAAAGGTTGTGTGTGGGTTTGATGTCAGAGATAGAGTTCAAGACTAGGAGTCACTCTTGTTGAATCTGAATCTTACTTACTATGCAAAGGTTCAAATCAAGAGACACATTTGTTTATACACGATCTTATAGAAGCATTTGATACTATTTTAGAAACATTTTTTTTTTAAATTCAAGTGGGAGATTATTGGAACATAAGTATGTTATAGTGTGAATTTAAAAATGTGTTGAAGTCCCACATTGGAAAGAAATATTTTTTGTAAATTTAAGTGGAAAGAAACTTGTTTTAAAATTCAAGTCCCACATTGGAAAGAATTTTTTTTAAAATCCCACATTAGAAAACTATCATATTTTGTGTAGTTTCAACTCTATACATACTAAAGTCCCACATTATTTAGAAAATATATGTGAGTTTACTTCCATCCCTATATAATGAATGAGCTTCAAACTATTGTGAAAAGTACACCAAAATTAGATGCTTTTCCCAACTTTCTCTTTTCTCCCTTTTATATTTTGCTCGCCTAATTTTCGAGCCACTTCTCTCATTTCTTTCTGTCCCTTCCAGTTTTTAGAGCGGTTATTGTGCTGCAGTCCCTTTCGGTTTTTAGAGCGGTCATTATGTCGCAGTCCCTATAGGTTTTTAGAGTTGTCATTATGCCGCAGTTCCTTTTGGTTTTTAGAGCGGTCATTATGCCGCAATCCCTTACAGTTTTTTAGAGCGGTCACTATGCTGAAAACCCTTCCGGTTTTTTAGAGCGGTCGTTATGTCGTAGTTCATTCGTTTTGTGATTGGTCGTTAAGCCGCAATCCCTTTTTTTTTCTAGAGAGGTTGTAATGTTGTAATTCATTTCTTTTTAGAGTGGTCGTTATGCCGTAGTTATGAGTGGTCGTAGTACCATATTGTGAATTACTTTAATCGTCATTTTGAGAGTGACTTTAACCGTCATATTAAGAGTGGCTTTAAGCGCCATATTGAGGGTGTAATTCTAGAACAGTTTTCTACGGTGCAGTGGAACTCCGATACAGTGAATCTAAGTTGTTTTTGTTGGAAAACTATGACTTCTTTTGATTAATAACAAGAGAATTAAGATCAAATCCAACTATTTAGACATAATTCCTATATTAATCATGCAACATTCACACAACTCATACACAGCGGAAATTTAAAATCACATACGAAAGAGAAGGGATAAGAAAGATTGCACCAAGATATATCCTGGTTCAGCCGTTGATCTAACGGCCTACATCCAGTCCTGAAATCACAATATGATTTCAGCCTTTTGCTATAGAATGAATTCGAGTACTTTTACAGATTTTCCAGTCTTCTACATGACCTATCAATCTAACTCCCTTCACTCCTATCTTGTCACCACTTGATCCTTGGAGTTTATCCCCAAACTCACACAAGATCACAGTAAACTTCCTCTTGATGATATCACACCAACAAGGATAGCCACCAGTTTCCAAACTGGATTTTCTATACCTTCAAATACAAAGAATTGTCTTTTACATGAAAATAGAGAAGTATCAAGAATTGTATTCAATCACTCTAGCATCACACAAAGAATTGATTTGCCAATGGATATTTTTTGTGTGTTGAGAAACTTTTCTTTCAAAGTGTTTTTTAGAGGTGTGCAAATTTGAGTACAAAAAATTCTGAAAATTATGAAAAGTTTTGTGCAAGAGTTATATTAAAAAATGATTGAAGCATCTTATATATATTCAAGGAAAAACACCAGGACAGTCGATTGCCTAATCGATTTTATAAAGGTTTAATCGATTGCTGCATCGAGTGTCGTATGTCTTGTGTTTCTGGAAACTTGAATTATATAAGCTTCACTTGATTGGACAATCGATTCATTCAATTTCTAAATCAGACCTGATGCTATGATTTTCTTTAAATCGAGTGAGCAATCGAGTTGGCCAAAACTGGGTGCTCTCTGCAACTCGAGAAATAGCATCAATCGATTCGTCAATCGAGTGTCGTGATCAAAGTGACTCAAACCTGATGCTATGATTTTCTTTAATTCGAGTGAGCAATCGAGTTGGCCAAAACAACTGGGTGCTCTCTGTAACTCGAAACTTAGCATCAATCGATTCGTCAATCAAGTGTTGCGATCAAAGTGACTCAGACACTTCAAACAATCAAGTTGACAATCGAGTGGTCAATCGAGTTGGCATAAAACTGGGTCCTTTCTATAACTCGAAAATTAGCGTCAATCAATTGTTCAATCGAGTTGACAATCGAGTGAGCCTGTTTCAGACCTCAGCTATTTTTAACAGAGTCTATGTGCCAATTGATTGATGAACCATGCAATCGATTGTCTAATCGATTCCTTCAGAGTTGAGTTTGATAAAACTTGAATGAATGATAAATGTTCATTGGCAAGGATTTAAGAGTGAGACCCTAGTGATTAGTCTACTCAACTTGATACTTTGACACCTAATAACACTATACATTTTGCATCTCTCTCAAGTGCATCCTCCAACTTTGGTTGATTCCTTGAGTTGCAAGCTATTGTTCCATGTGTGTGGTTTCTTCATGTTTGCCTGAAATGTTTCTTAATTCAAAACACTAGATAAAGCAAATATTTCATATGTACTGTATGTTTGGGACTTAAATCAAAAACTTGATCAGGGAAGCTCATGACTTACAAACTCCCCCTTTTTGATTTAATGACAAACATACAGTTAATGTTGAGATTATTTTAAAATCTCCCCCTGAGTTTTGGAATATATGATACAAAACATTGTCAGTGTGTAAACAGGGTGCATCAATCAGAATGCAGATGCATTGTATGTCAGAGTGATACGTGCATCATTTTCACAAACTAGCATATAACAGAGTCATGCAGTGGAGTATACTATGTATCAGAACATATGCATAATATGTAGTATGTATCAGAGCACAATTATAATATGTATCAATCAGAGCATATCAAATATCAGATCATAACATATCAAGGCATACTAGCATTTCAGATCATCATAGGTATATCAGATGCAAATAATCTCAATTAATCTCCCCCTTTTGTCATTAATACAAAAAGACATAGATACAAGAGGAAATTAAACAACAGTTTTGAGAACAAGACAAAAAAACAGCAACTACACTAAACCTAAACAAACAAAGACACTAAGGCTGATTCTCATTATCACCAGCAGGAGGAGGAGAGACCGCTGTATTAGCCTCAGCAGGTGTCTTCTCCCCATGAGAATCAGAACCGTCTACTTCGTCCGGGTTTGGTTCTGCAGTTGATTGCAGTCCAATCTCTGCAATGTCTTCAAAAGACATTTTGAGCCCTAAGTGCTCCTAAATAGCAGAAAAATCCTTCTGAACAGCTTCCAAAGAGGCTTGAACCTTGAGAAGAGAGGTTTCCACTCGTTCACTGTGTTCTGCTTGAAATTTTAAGACCTCCATCAGCTTTGCCATGATATCAGATGGACCTTCAACTGGTGCAGGTGCTTGGGCACTAGATTGGGCTTTATCAGCATTGGGTTGTGCATGATCAGCAGTAGATGGAGTCCTCGTCCATACGTTGTTGATGCGTCGAATTTGCATTTGGTTCACTATTGCTTCACCAAATGTATGAGTGGTTTTGAGAGATTCTTCATCGGCTAGAGACACCTTGAAATGCCTCAGAATCCTCATTACCAGTTGGGGGTAGGGCAGGATGTGCTTTCCTTGTGCTGATTCCAACATGTTCAGCAGCACGATCCACGTCCAGCTCATCCTGAGCTCTTTGTACAACCCCCACAGCAGGACAATGTCCAGCCGCTGTACAACCGCATGGTTTCCAGCTCTAGGTACTAACATCCGTGTTAGCACATACATGAGCAACCTGTGCTCAACCTTCATTTGGCCAGTTTGAAGAGTCCCTTTCTCAGTGAAACCTTCGATCATAAGTTCCTGTAAAGCAGCACGTTTATCTATAGAGTTTTCCCAACCTTCGTCCTCAGGAGCATCTTGTGCTCTTCCATCAATGGTATACCCACAGAATGGTAAACCAGTCATCTTGGAAAACTCTTCAAAAGTCATTGCAATCCTTTTGTTTTTAACTTCAGCTACAAAAACAGTCTTGGTCAGAATGAAAGTAGAGTAGAAGGCTCTCACTAGCCTTGGATACACATCCAAATAACAGGAAAGAAAGTTTTCTAAACCATGAAATCTTAAATGGTTTTGAAATGAAAAACCATTTTTGTCAAAATAAGGAAAATCCAATGTTCTTGCCTCTTGGATTTTTCTCTTAATAAACGACTCAGGGACAGCTTTACCTTCAACAGGTTTCTCCTTTGAAGGGTTAACCTTCTTTGGTGGAGATGAAGGCTTTTTCTTCTTCTTGGTTAATTCCTTCATAGCATCACTCAGCAATTTTTCAGTTGGAGGAGCCTTCCTCTTTTTGATGGGTTCTGGAGTAGTGGCAACAACTTTGCCCTTATCCTTAGCCAACACCTTATGTGTAGGAATCGATACTCTCTTGGCCGGAGGTGAAGGAGGTGGAGGAGGTGAGGGTGAAGGTGTTCTTCCACTTGAAGTAGAAGAGAAAGAAGAGGAGCTGTTATGTGGAATGATTTTAGAGAAGGTTCCAGCAGAAGTAACAACTGATTTTCTATCGGTTTGCTTGACGCGAGCCATTGAAGAGCTTAGATTTGAGATTGAAAGGATGCAGAGAAGGATTGAAGTCGGATGATTGAAATGAGAGCAGGAAAGAAATTGGATTGGAAAATCGAATTAGGGTTTTTCCAGGTTTTATAGTACTGTAGAAATTCGATTGCCCAATAGGATGTCCTGGAAATCTGGGTTAAAAGTAACCGTTACACTCATCCAACGGCTATAATTTTTCTCAACGGATATATACCAATCGATTGTCCAATCGATGCTCGGGTTTTGATTTAAAAAAAATCTCAAACTGGTGAGTTACTTAGTCCAACCAGTCGCTTGTCCAGTCGAATTTTTAAACCATATTCCAATTTATCACTCGATTTACCATTCGATTGACGTGATGAAATCTTCAACAGTCTGGCTTCTGAGATATGAACACTCGATTGTCCATTCGATTGACGTGATTGACATATAGAAAATAAAAAACTGAGACCTAAATAATCGAATTTGCAATCGAATATCGCGTTTCCAATTGACAAAATTTGAGCACTGTTCATCAAACATTCGATTATGCAATCGAGGTTTTAATGAAGTGTTCCTATCTGGCCACAGGACACTCGATTTTGCAATCGAATTGGGTATAAGGATCAGACTTCATTAAGATCAATGATGCCAAGTTTCATTCTTATAAAGAAGAAACTGTCCTTGGGCAAGGCCTTGGTGAAAATGTCAGCCAACTGCTCGTTTGTATTGACATATTCCAACTTAATCTTACCCTGTTGATATTGATCTCGAATGAAGTGATGCCTGATTTCTATATGCTTAGTCCTAGAATGCATGACAGGGTTTTTAGTGATGTTAATAGCACTAGTATTATCACACATAACGGGCACTGTTCCTAGATTAACTCCAAAATCCAAGAGGTGTTGCTGCATCCAAAGGATTTGCGCACAACAGCTACCAGCAGCCATATACTCAGCTTCAGCTGTTGAAAGGGCTACACTGTTTTGTTTCTTGCTATGCCAAGAAACAAGAGAGTTCCCTAAGAGTTGGCAAGTACCAGATGTACTTTTTCTGTCCAATTTGCATCCAGCAAAATCAGAATTAGAATAGCCAACTAGAGTGCAAGTAGATCACTTAGGATACCACAAACCTAGATCTTTGGTTCCTATGAGATATCTAAAGATCCTCTTAACTGCACTAAGGTGGGATTCCTTTGGATTGGCTTGGTATCTAGCACACATGCACACAATAAACATGATATCTGGTCTACTAGCTGTTAGGTAAAGAAAGGACCCTATCAAGCTTCTAAACACAATCACATCTACATCTTTACCCGACTCATCCTTATCTAAGTAGCAGGATTGACTCATAGGCGTGTCAATGGATTTAAATTTTTCAAAATCAAATTTCTTTAAAAGATCACTGCAGTATTTGAATTGACTAAGGAAAATGCCATTTTTGCTTTGTTTGATTTGAAATCCCAGGAAGTACGTCAATTCTCCCATCATGGACATTTCAAATCTACCTTTCATTGTATTTTCAAAATCTTTACAAAGCTTATCATTTGTTGATCCAAATATTATGTCATCAACATAAATTTGGACCTGTAAGACCCATAATTTTAAATTATACCTTATGTATGTTAATGGATTTTGGTATTGAACTCAGGGGATTTTTAGCCAAGTTATTAATATTTTGGAGTTTATATGATCAAAAAGATATTTTGATGCCCGATAAGAGTTACTCGTCGATAAATAAATTAAATTAACTGCGGTGAATCTTTTACGAATAGTTTAAGGTGTTTTGGGTAAAAGAGTAATTTAATAAATATCTGAAGAGTTGGAGATATTTGTTAATTATTATTAATATATATATATATATATATATTTATATTTATATATAAAGAAAAGGAAAAGAAAGAAATAAAGAGAAGAGAAGTAGAAAGGAAAGAAAAAGAGAGAAAGGAAATACAAAGGAGAGAAAATCAGAATTTTCCATCTCCTTCCTCACCGCCTCGCGCAAGAAGTTCAATTTCTCCCTTCCTCCATTGTTGCTCGTTTATGCTTCCTTTTCTTTCCTTTGAATTCGAATTTGATAGTGGGAGATGGGACAAGGATTTCTCAACTTCACTCCTTCCAAACTTTTAGTTTGCATTTAGGACCTTATCTGTAGTTGTGTGGAAAAGAATTTGATTAGGGTTGGTGTATTGAATTGGAGAAAATGAATTTAACTCATTTATGTATAATTTTGAGTAAATGAAATTTGATGTATTTGAGTGTTATGAATTAGTGATTTGTGTTCATTGTACTTGGCGTGTTCATACTTGATGTTTGTTGATTGATGTGATTTGGTGTGAATCGTTGATTGATTTGCATGGAATTTGATAACATGTTTGAGATGTGTTTTGTGTGGCTTGTGTGGAAAAATGATTTTGTGTAAGTTACAGATTGAATGTGAATGTACGTTTGAGTTTGTTTTTGTGTGGGATTTGAAAACCATTAAGTTAAACGAGTATTAAGAATGGGGAATCTCTTAATGTCTTGCATACTTAATGAGAGTTTTGGAAAATCGTTTAAGTTAAATGAGAATTAAGAATGGGGAATCTCTTAATGTCTTATTTAATTGAAGTTTGTTTTGAAAATCGTTTAAGTTAACTGGGCGTTAAGAATGGGGAATCTCTTAATGTCTCGGTTACTTAATGTTGTTTTGGAAAATCGTTTAAGTTAAATGAGAATTAAGAATGGGGAATCTCTTAATGTCTTATTTACTTGAAGTTTGTTTTGAAAATCGTTTAAGTTAACTGGGCGTTAAGAATGGGGAATCTCTTAATGTCTCGGTTACTTAATGTTGTTTTGAAAATCGTTTAAGTTAAATGAGAATTAAGAATGGGGAATCTCTTAATGTCTTGTTTACTTAATGTTTGTTTTTGAAAAATCGTTTCAGTTAAATGAGTATTAAGAATGGGGAATCTCTTAATGTCTTATTTACTGAATGTTTTGTTGTGGAAATCGTTTAAGTCAAAAGTATATTAAGAATGGGGAATCTCTTAATATGTCTGTTTGCTTAATGTTTGGCGTGAAAATCGTTTAAGTCAAATGAGTGTTAAAAATGGGGAATCTTTTAATAACTGCATTTGCTTAACGATTGTTGTGAATGGAGTCAGTATACGCTCATGCATTTTCATGCTTTTTGTAAATCGTGCAGACCCGTGATAGGTGGCACCTTGATAAATAGTACTTTGGCATGTGATAGGCAGTACATTTATGATTTACGTTTTTGTAAGTTGTGCAGACCCGTGATAGGTGGCACCTTGGAAAATTATACTTTGGCCCGTGATAGGCGGTACATTTACGACTTACGGTTTTTTGTAAATTGTGCAGACCCGTGATAGGTGGCACCTCGGTAAAGAGTACTTTGGCCTGTGATAGGCGGTACCTTTACAATTTACGTTCTTTTTAGTAAGCCGTGCAGACCCGTGATAGGTGGCACCTTGGTAAACGATACGGGCCCGTGATAGGCAGTACGTTTATGGTTTACGCTTTTTAGTAAATCGTGCAGACCCGTGATAGGTGGCACCTCGGTAATTGGTACTTTGGCCTGCGATACGCGGTACAATTATGATTTACGGCCCTTCGAGGAGGGTTTTGGTTTGGAATTTCGAGTCCATGCATTTTGGCATATACGCATTGCATTAGGGTGCTCGGCACACGAGTCGTGTTTGATTCAAATTTATGATTGTGACGATATTACTAAGTTCTATGTTTTGGAACAGATTGTGTGTAAGTGTGTTTGATTCAAGTTTATGATTGAGAGTTTGAACTTAAGTTGTGGTGATAATTGGGTTTTATTTGCCAAGTGTTATGTTTTGGAATTGTGTGATAGAGTGTTTGGTTGCAAAACTATTTTGAAACTAAAGTTGTTGTGGTGATTGTGTTATAATTGCCAAGTTTGGATGTTTGGAAATTGTGTGATATCATGATTGATTGCAAAACCAATTTGAAACTTAAGATGTCGTGATAATTGTGTTATAATTGCTAAGTGTTTTGTTTTGGAGTTGTGTGTAAGTGTGATTGATTTTAAAATTGTTTCGAAATTCAAGATGTCGTGGTGATTGCGCTATAATTGCTAAGTTTGATTGTTTGGAGTTGTGGTTAAGTGTTGATTGATTTCGAAACCGTTTGAAAAGCTGAAAAATGCTGAATTTTGCTATTTTTCTGCTGCTGTCTGATGTGTATTCGAATACAGCAAGCTGTATTCGAATACAGACATGCTGTTTTGCCACTGACTTACTGTGTAGTCGAATACAGACTGTTGTAGTCGAATACAGACATGCTGTTTTGCCACTGACTTACTGTGTAGTCGAATACAGACTGTTGTAGTCGAATACATACATGTTGTTTTGCTGCTGAATGCTGAAATAGCCTTGTATTCGAATACAAAGATGCTGTATTCGAATACAACAATGTTGTTTTGTTAAAAACTTCATTTTTCAACTTTGTTTATGCATGTTTGGCATATAGAAACCCTTTTAAGGTGTATGCTAAGTTGAAATGTTATTTTGTGCATTTAAAAACTTAAATGTTATGTGTTAACTGTTAATTTCGGTTGGAAATCTGGGCTTTGCCCTCAGATGAGAACCAGGACCATCCTACCGGTTCGTACCCTGTGGATGGAAATGTAGTAGGGAACACCTGACTGGAGCTATGTTAGGAGGATCTTGCGGGGCGCGTGAAGATCACTCAGGATGTATAGTTTTTGTGGAATGATCCGATTAGGTTGACGTATAGGGAGTAGATGTCTTTCTTTTGAATTGCGTTTATTTTAAATTGGAAGACTGTGCAGCTTTTTGATGTTTAAATATTTTGAATTCATATTTCGAGAACTTTTTCCGCTGCTTGTAAATTATAATGACTTAATTATTTATCCAAATGTATTACCTCATTTATTTCTCTGTTTTATTTTAATTTCTTTTGAAAAAAAAATACACCCTCGCTTTGAAAAACGGGGTGTTACATTGTGGTATCAGAGCTTTGGTTTGGTTTTCTTTGGGGGCTGTGGAACCTTTAGTTCTAGATTGTAGGTTAGGAGTTGTTGTCTGATCATGTGTCGGTTTAGGTGGTTTGAGTTGTCAAGTTCAGAATAATTATTATGTGCTGATATGGTCGGAATGTTATTTTGGAATGACTGAAGTAGTGTTAAGACTCTACTTGATGATGGTTTTATAGGAAAACCATGCCGCCAAGGAGGAATGACGTTCCGAGAGCTAATGCCAATAGGGATGATCGAATGGCGGAGGCTATGAATAACATGGCTGCTTCTGTTGCTACACAGACTGCTGCCAAGACTCAACGCGATCTCGAAAAGAGTGAAAGAGAGATCCGTGCTGCGGAGTCAAGAGGGTTAGAAGACTTCCGTCGTTACAATCCTCCCAAGTTTAAGGGGGATGAGAACTCAGAGAAAGCGGATCAGTGGATCCAAGAAGTGGAGAAGATCTTCAAAATGATTAACTGTCAGGCGACAGTGAAGGTCAATTATGCCACTTATATGCTATTGGGGGATGCTGAGTACTGGTGGAGGAGTGCAAGATTGTTGATGAGATCGGCTAACGAGGAGGTGAACTGGGAATCATTCAAAAGGAAGTTTTTAGACAAATGCTTCCCGATGAGCACCAGGACTAAGCTGGGTGATGATTTCCTGAAACTGCATCAGGGGAACATGACCGTGGGCGAATATGCCGCTAAGTTTGAATCACTATCGAGACATTTCAGGTTTTTCCGTGAAGAGATTGATGAACCATTCATGTGTCATCGTTTCCAAGACGGACTAAAGTATGAGATTCAAGACTCGGTCTTGCCCTTGGGAATTCAACGTTTCCAAGTTCTCGTGGAAAAATGTAGGGAAGTTGAGGATATGAAGAACAAGAGAGCTAGCCGAGGAGGAAATTTTAATGCAGGAGGGCCCAGTCGGGTGAATTATCAGAACAACAAAGGGAAACAAGTTTCAAAACCTTATGATCGACCACGAACTAACAACAGTGGGCAGAATCGCCCAGGGAACCAGAATTTTAGGAGACAATTGGGACGAGTGGTTCGATGTTTCCGATATGGGGAAGATGGACATTATGCTAACGCTTGTACCCCTAATACTCTCACCTGCTACAATTGTCAGAAGCCAGGACACATGGCAAAGGATTGCACGGCTCCGAAGGCAGAACCAGTTGTGAATGTAGCTAGGGCTACTCGTCCTACTGCTAGAGGACGCATTTATTGTGTGAGTGCTGAAGAGGGGAATCCATCTGGCAATCTGATTCAGCGTGACTGTGAGATTGCAGGTAACACTCTAACTGCACTTTTTGACTCGAGGGCAACCCATTCCTTCATTGCTATGGATTGTGCGAATCGTTTGAAGTTATTTGTGTCTGCTTTACCTTTTGATTTGGTTGTTTCCACGCCGGCTAAGACTTTGACAGTAAATTTTGCATGTTTACATTGTCAAATAACTATTAAGAATAGGGATTTCTTGGTTAATTTGATTTGTTTACCTCTACAATCACTCGAGGTCATTCTCGGTATGGATTAGATGTGGTATCATTATGTGATCTTAGACTGTGCTCACAAATTGGTTCTTTTCCCCGAACCAGGAGTTGTTAAGTATTTAGCCGCTAACCAACTCCGAGTGTCGCTAGGTGAAGGGACCCATGAGTTTTTGTCTCTGGCCCATGTGGAGGCAAAGATAAATGTGAACATAGAAGATGTGACACTTGTCAATGAGTACCGGGATGTATTTCCAACGGAAATTCTAGGATTGCTACCGGTAAGAGAAGTGGAATTTTTCATTGATTTGCACCCAGGAACGGGACCAATTTCCATTGCGTCGTACCAAATGTCCCCATTGGAATTAAATGAGCTCAAAGGTCAAATTGAAGATTTGTTGAAGAGGAAATTTATTAGACCAAGTGTATCGCCATGGGGAGCTCCAGTTTTACTAGTTAAGAAGAAGGACGGAAGCTCGCGGTTATGTGTGGATTATAGACAGCTTAATAAGGCAACTATTAAGAATCGTTATCCTTTGCCACGCATCGATGATTTAATGGATCAATTGAGAGGGGCCGCGATATTTTCGAAGATTGACTTGAAGTCGGGTTACCATCAGATTCGAGTAAGGGAAGGAGATATTCAGAAAACCGCTTTCAGAACCCGTTATGGGCATTATGAATATCTGATTATTCTGTTTGGAGTTACCAATGCACCAGCAAATTTCATGGACTACATGAACATAATCTTTAGTCCATTCCTTGATAAGTTTGTTGTGGTGTTCATTGATGATATATTAATTTATTCGAGAACTGAAGAAGAGCATGGAGAACATTTACGTCAAGTTCTTGAGATTTTACGCGAGAAACGATTGTATGCCAATCTATCAAAGTGTGAATTTTGGCTAGAAAAAGTGAATTTCTTGGGACATGTGATAACCAAGGAAGGAATCGCTGTAGATCCGACTAAGATTGAGGCGGTTCTTGCTTGGAAACAGCCTCAGACTGTCACGGACATACGAAGTTTTGTAGGACTGGCAGGGTACTACAGGAGGTTTATTGAAGGTTTTGCTAAGATTGTGACCCCATTGACACAACTTACCAGAAAGGATCAACCTTTCGCATGGACGGAGAAGTGTGAGGAAAATTTTCAGTTACTGAAGACGAAATTGACGACCTCACCAGTGTTGGTGTTACCGCAATCAGATGAACCTTATGAAGTTTATTGTGATGCGTCTCACCAAGGGTTGGGACGTGTTCTGATGCAACACAAGAAAGTTGTAGCTTATGCCTCCATGCAATTGAAGATTCATGAGAGAAACTATCCTACTCATGATTTGGAGCTTGATGCGGTTGTTTTTGCATTGAAAATCTGGAGGCACTACTTATATGGGTGCACGTTCACCGTGTTCAGTGACCATAAGAGTTTGAAATATTTGTTTGATCAGAAGGAATTGAACATGCGTCAGAGAAGATGGATGGAGACTCTCAAGGATTTTGATTTCACACTGCAGTACCACCCTGGGAAGGCCAATGTAGTGGCTGATGCGTTGAGTAGAAGAAGTGTATCGGTGTCTTCAACAATTATGGCTAGACAACAAGAGTTGTGGGAAGCTTTTAGAGACCTACACTTGAACGTAGAGTTTGCACTGGGAATTTTGAGATTCGGAATGATTAAGATTTCGAGTGGACTACTTGAAGACATTGCAAATTCTCAAGATGACGTCTTAATTTAGGAGAAGAGGAACCTAATAGTGCAAGGGAAGACAACAGAGTTCAAAATTGGAGCAGATAATATTCTGCGATGCAATGGTAGTATTTGTATACCAGAAACTACGGATACGAGGAAAACAATTTTAGAAGAGGCGCATAAGAGTAAGTTGAGTATTCATCCTGGAGCAACAAAAATGTATCAGGATTTGAGACAGAATTATTGGTGGCCAGAAATGAAGAAACATGTAGCGGAGTACGTGTCCACTTGCCTAACTTGTCAGAAAGCGAAGGTGGAACATCAGCGACCTGCTGGGATGTTGCAACCTTTGGATATACCTGAATGGAAGTGGGACAGCATTTCCATGGATTTCATAACTGGATTACCTAAAACAAGGAGAAAGAATGATTCTATATGGGTGATAGTGGATCGATTGACTAAATCCGCACACTTTTTGCCAGTAAAGACCACCTACAAGGTAGACCAGCTAACAGAGATCTACATTGCTGAAATTGTGAGGTTACACGGGGTACCATCGAGTATTGTATCAGACCGTGATCCGAAGTTCACCTCGCATTTTTGGGGAGCATTGCACGAAGCGTTGGGAACGAAACTACTGTTGAGTTCAGCTTACCATCCACAAACGGACGGACAGACTGAAAGGACGAATCAGTCCCTTGAAGATCTGTTGAGAGCATGTCTGTTAGATGATAGAGGGAGTTGGGACGATGTACTTCCGTTGATTGAGTTCACCTGCAACAATAGTTTCCAAGCGAGTATTGGGATGGCACCATATGAGGCTTTATATGGGCGCAAGTGTCAAACGCCCTTGTGTTGGTATAAGGATGGTGAAAATATGATTGTCGGACCAGAGATGGAGCAACATACTACAGCTAAGTTAAGGAACATCAAGGAGAAAATAAAGACTTCATAGGATCGTCAGAAGAGTTATACGGAAAAGCATCGCAGACTTTTGGAATTCGAACAGGGTGACCATGTATTTCTAAGAGTCACACCTACTACCGGAGTTGGTAGAGCATTGAAATCGAAGAAGTTGACTCCGAAATTCATTGGACCATACCAGATTTCTGCACGAATTGGGCCTGTTGCTTATCGGATAGCATTACCTCCGATGCTGTCTAATATTCATGACGTGTTTCATGTGTCACAGTTGAGGAAATATCTTGCAGATCCATCTCATGTGATCGAACCAGACACAATACATGTCGTTTGAAGTACCACCTGTGAGAATTGATGACAGGAAGATCAAGCGATTGAGGACCAAGGATGTTTCGTTAGTCAAGGTGATTTGGAACCCAATTACTGGAGATGCGACTTGGGAACTGGAGAGTAAGATGTGAGAACAACACCCAGAGTTATTTATCGACGCATAGTTTCGAGGACGAAACTAATTTTAGGGGAGTAGTAATGTAAGACCCATAATTTTAAATTATACCTTATGTATGTTAATGGATTTTGGTATTGAACTCAGGGGCTTTTTAGCCAAGTTATTAATATTTTGGAGTTTATATGATCAAAAAGATATTTTGATGCCCGATAAGAGTTACTCGTCGATAAATAAATTAAATTAACTGTGGTGAATCTTTTACGAATAGTTTAAGGTGTTTTGGGTAAAAGAGTAATTTAATAAATATCTGAAGAGTTGGAGATATTTGTTAATTATTATTAAAATATATATATATATATATTTATATTTATATATAAAGAAAACGAAAAGAAAGAAATAAAGAGAAGAGAAGTAGAAAGGAAAGAAAAAGAGAGAAAGGAAATACAAAGGAGAGAAAATCAGAATTTTCCATCTCCTTCCTCACCGCCTCGCGCAAGAAGTTCAATTTCTCCCTTCCTCCATTGTTGCTCGTTTTTTCTTCCTTTTCTTTCCTTTGAATTCGAATTTGATAGTGGGAGATGGGACAAGGATTTCTCAACTTCACTCTTCCTCTTTGATTCGAAAACGGAGAAAAACGGTATTAGGGATTCAAACTCAAATCTCCGTGTTTCATCTAGATCAAAGTGTCGTTTCAAGAAGTGATAGAAGGGAAAGTTGCTCAACACTACACTACGGTGCTAGTGAGCTAACTTTGGAAGCGGCTTTGCGAGCGGAGGTTTTTACCGGATTTGTTCACGGTACCGTAATCGGACGTAAAAGCTAAAGTGAAGGTAAGGGCTCCTTCCAAACTTTTAGTTTGCATTTAGGGCCTTATCTGTAGTTGTGTGGAAAAGAATTTGATTAGGGTTGGTGTATTGAATTGGAGAAAATGAATTTAACTCATTTATGTATAATTTTGAGTAAATGAAATTTGATGTATTTGAGTGTTATGAATTCGTGATTTGTGTTCATCGTACTTGGCGTGTTCATACTTGATGTTTGTTGATTAATGTGATTTGGTGTGAATCGTTGATTGATTCGCATGGAATTTGATAACATGTTTGAGATGTGTTTTGTGTGGCTTGTGTGGAAAAATGATTTTGTGTAAGTTACAGATTGAATGTGAATGTAAGTTTGAGTTTGTTTTTGTGTAGGATTTGAAAACCATTAAGTTAAACGAGTATTAAGAATGGGGAATCTCTTAATGTCTTGCATACTTAATGAGAGTTTTGGAAAATCATTTAAGTTAAATGAGAATTAAGAATGGGGAATCTCTTAATGTCTTATTTAATTGAAGTTTGTTTTGAAAATCGTTTAAGTTAACTGGGCGTTAAGAATGGGGAATCTCTTAATGTCTCGGTTACTTAATGTTGTTTTGGAAAATCGTTTAAGTTAAATGAGAATTAAGAATGGGGAATCTCTTAATGTCTTATTTACTTGAAGTTTGTTTTGAAAATCGTTTAAGTTAACTGGGCGTTAAGAATGGGGAATCTCTTAATGTCTCGGTTACTTAATGTTGTTTTGAAAATCGTTTAAGTTAAATGAGAATTAAGAATGGGGAATCTCTTAATGTCTTGTTTACTTAATGTTTGTTTTTGAAAAATCGTTTCAGTTAAATGAGTATTAAGAATGGGGAATCTCTTAATGTCTTATTTACTGAATGTTTTGTTGTGGAAATCGTTTAAGTCAAAAGTATATTAAGAATGGGGAATCTCTTAATATGTCTGTTTGCTTAATGTTTGGCGTGAAAATCGTTTAAGTCAAATGAGTGTTAAAAATGGGGAATCTTTTAATAACTGCATTTGCTTAACGATTGTTGTGAATGGAGTCAGTATACGCTCATGCATTTTCATGCTTTTTGTAAATCGTGCAGACCCGTGATAGGTGGCACCTTGATAAATAGTACTTTGGCATGTGATAGACGGTACATTTATGATTTACGTTTTTGTAAGTTGTGCAGACCCGTGATAGGTGGCACCTTGGAAAATTGTACTTTGGCCCGTGATAGGCGGTACATTTACGACTTACGGTTTTTTGTAAATTGTGCAGACCCGTGATAGGTGGCACCTCGGTAAAGAGTACTTTGGCCTGTGATAGGCGGTACCTTTACAATTTACGTTCTTTTTAGTAAGCCGTGCAGACCCGTGATAGGTGGCACCTTGGTAAACGATACGGGCCCGTGATAGGCAGTACGTTTATGGTTTACGCTTTTTAGTAAATCGTGCAGACCCGTGATAGGTGGCACCTCGGTAATTGGTACTTTGGCCTGCGATACGCGGTACAATTATGATTTATGGCCCTTCGAGGAGGGTTTTGGTTTGGAATTTCGAGTCCATGCATTTTGGCATATACGCATTGCATTAGGGTGCTCGGCACACGAGTCGTGTTTGATTCAAATTTATGATTGTGACGATATTACTAAGTTCTATGTTTTGGAACAGATTGTGTGTAAGTGTGTTTGATTCAAGTTTATGATTGAGAGTTTGAACTTAAGTTGTGGTGATAATTGGGTTTTATTTGCCAAGTGTTATGTTTTGGAATTGTGTGATAGAGTGTTTGGTTGCAAAACTATTTTGAAACTAAAGTTGTTGTGGTGATTGTGTTATAATTGCCAAGTTTGGATGTTTGGATATTGTGTGATATCATGATTGATTGCAAAACCATTTTGAAACTTAAGATGTCGTGATAATTGTGTTATAATTGCTAAGTGTTTTGTTTTGGAGTTGTGTGTAAGTGTGATTGATTTCAAAATTGTTTCGAAACTCAAGATGTCGTGGTGATTGCGCTATAATTGCTAAGTTTGATTGTTTGGAGTTGTGGGTAAGTGTTGATTGATTTCGAAACCCTTTGAAAAGCTGAAAAATGCTGAATTTTGCTGTTTTTCTGCTGCTGTCTGATGTGTATTCGAATACAGCAAGCTGTATTCGAATACAGACATGCTGTTTTGCCACTGACTTACTGTGTAGTCGAATACAGACTGTTGTAGTCGAATACAGACATGTTGTTTTGCCACTGACTTACTGTGTAGTCGAATACAGACTGTTGTAGTCGAATATAGACATGTTGTTTTGCTGCTGAATGCTGAAATAGCCGTGTATTCGAATACAAAGATGCTGTATTCGAATACAACAATGTTGTTTTGTTAAAAACTTCATTTTTCAACTTTTTTTATGCATGTTTGGCATATAGAAACCCTTTTAAGGTGTATGCTAAGTTGAAATGTTATTTTGTGCATTTAAAAACTTAAATGTTATGTGTTAACTGTTAATTTCGGTTGGTGACCCTTTACAACTATTGTGGAAATCTGGGCTTTGCCCTCAGATGAGAACCAGGACCATCCTACCGGTTCGTACCCTGTGGATGGAAATGTAGTAGGGAACACCTGACTGGAGCTATGTTAGGAGGATCTTGCGGGGCGCGTGAAGATCACTCATGATGTATAGTTTTTGTGGAATGATCAGATTAGGTTGACGTATAGGGAGTAGATGTCTTTCTTTTGAATTGCGTTTATTTTAAATTGGAAGACTGTGCAGCTTTTTGATGTTTAAATATTTTGAATTCATATTTCGAGAACTTTTTCCGCTGCTTGTAAATTATAATGACTTAATTATTTATCCAAATGTATTACCTCATTTATTTCTCTGTTTTATTTTAATTTCTATTGAAAAAAAAATACACCCTCGCTTTGAAAAACGGGGTGTTACAGGACCAATAAAATGTCTTTTCCTTGTCTTTTGATGAAAAGTGTTTTATCTACATTTCCCCTTGAAAAATTTTCTTGTAAAAGGAAATTGCTCAGCTTATCATACCAAGCTCTTGGAGCTTGTTTCAAGCCATAGAGGGCTTTTGTAAGTTTAAACACATGATTTGAAAGCTTAGGATCTTCAAAACCAGGAGTTTGACTTACAAAAACTTCCTCCTGAATGTCTCCATTCAAAAAGGCGCTTTTAACATCCATTTGAAATAATTTGAAATCCATTATACATGCATAGGCCAACAGGATCCTAATAGCTTCTAGTCTGGCTACTGGGGCATAGGTCTCATCATAGTCTATTCCCTCTTCCTGGTTGTAACCCTTGGCCACTAACCTAGCTTTATTCCTAGTAATAACACCATTCTCATCCATTTTGTTTTTGAAAACCCACCTAGTTCCTATGACATGTTTATTCTCTGGTCTTGGAACAAGAGTCCACACTTGGTTTCTCTCAAACTGATTGAGTTCTTCTTGCATGGCTACTATCCAGTCATGGTCCATAAGAGCTTCCTTAATGTTTTTGGGTATTCAATTATGAGTTGTTAGTCCCACATTGACCAGGAATGGTGGCTGTAATGGATATATAAGGAGAATGACCCATACACCTAATGCCTTAAGGTTTTGGGTTGATATGTGGTGTCTAAAGTCTCTTATAAATCCTTGTTTAGCCTATTCCGAATGTAGTGCTCCTTCGGACTCCCCAACAGTTTTATCCTTGGGATTTCGTGGTTGATAGTATGTCTTGCACAATTCGGGTAGTGCCGCGAAACGTTTTAAAGAGAGCGACCTAGTCCGTGACTCAACCCAGTAATATCTTCGGTGACATAAATTGTGATTTTTAACTAGTTTTTTAACTCAAAATCCAACAATTTGTATACATGATCGATTACACTATGCCAATTTTTTTTTTTCCCATTTCATTAGTTTTAATAATTATATTCACAATTTTCTACAATTTTTGAAGTTAAAGTGGTGATTCTTTTATATTATTTTGTTAAGACAAATGTAATTTTTGTTGAGTCAGTGTATTTATTTAGAATCCGATATCAATATTTATGTGATGTCATTATGACTAGAAATTTGGAAGATTAAAGAACATTCAATGTTTTTTATGAAAAAGAAATATAAATGACCGTCTATTTTCTTTAGAGTATACACCAAAAGGAAAAATAAAATATATGATTTTAAAGAAAAATGTTGTATGTGAAAAACCTTTTAACTTTAGAATCATTAATAATAGTGTACAATTTATAAAAAATAAATAAATAATAGTGTATACACAAAGACACATTAAATGATAGTTGTTTAGAGGAAAATGACTATACCACTGACTATTTTTTTTACGAGCAACCACAATCTAACTAAATGGAAGTGAATGAATAATATTTGAAGTTTTCCATCATATTAGTGTATAATTTACTAAAAACGTGTGTTGACAAAATTAGATTTACTATGTATGTGATTTGCTCAAAAATTCAAAACCGTATCAGAAAAGAAGTTACATGTTATAAATTTCACACTCATAACCATGTGGTTTTATTGTTCAATTATTGGAGGCAACTACATAAAGAGGTTGAATGTGGCAAAATAAATTGTCATATATATATATAGAGGGACGTGACCAGTATGAAATTGAAATAAATATTTAATTGGAGGGGATTAGTGAGCCACACTACAAGAAACTTGACATAAAGTGACAACACAAAGTCGTGGGTAAGGTTTGAAATCCGTAGGTATAGGGCAAAAACATATTCTGACGACATTTCATATATCGTCTATAGTCAATAAATATCAACGGGTTTTTACCGTCACTATAACCTATATTAAGCATAACTTTATAAATTATATACCTATGATTTTGTGTCCGTCATTATACAACTTAGTGAGATTTGAATTCAGTAGATATAGATTTTGACAGCAATTTTTTTTTTTGGAAAAATAATTTGTTATATAATAATTTTATTGTGTAAAATTAATCAAAAATACTCAATATATATATATATGAATCAAAATAAAATAAAAGTTAAATATCATATATTCAAAATCAACATAAAATCTTACAAACATATATGAAATTGAAAATAGTTAAACCATTTATAAACGAGAGTATTTTAGAGTATTTACTAATCATAAAAAAGATTGTCTCACTAACATAACAAAGTCTTATATAATCATCTCAAAAAATTTAAGAAAATCACGTGTACCTAATTGCCAAAACTTCATCATCATCAATAAAATAGCTTTTAATCTTCACCTGCAAATAATAAAAAGTGAAATAAAAACACTATTTGAATGTGAAAAATAAAGAAAATAATAATTTTACTGAAAATTAATTAAAAGCAAAACTAAATACATTTTTCATTATCTTCGTTGTTGTTTGAATAGGAGAATTCAAATGATTAGAGCACTAGAAGCATCGAAAATCTATCACAAAAAGAGAAGACATTAAATATAAATAAGATAAATATTAGACCAATAAATCAACTTGTATGTTACATATGAAGATCAATAAAAAAAATTATATATATGTCGCGCAACTTGGATTATGTCATTCACATCTTCTCCAGAAAAACGATTTTGAAACAAGGTCATAACATTTGCCAACAAACTTTCTATATGTTTAACTCTATCACGTAACTCTTCATTTTCAGATATAGAAACTTTTGATTTTTTGGATTTAGGAAATTAGCCCATACATCACACATGTCCCTTCTTAGAAGGTCCTTGTACTCGAGAAAATAAATCATTCTTCCAAGACACAAAACCTTGTGCGTTTTGGAGTGATTGAGATGTTTCAATCTCATTACTATATTTGTTCAATCTTCCTGAAATATAAATGAATCCATAACAAGTATATTAAGAAAGCAATATCCTAGATTAGCAAAACAACAACATCGAGTCCTTCCAATATTATCACAACTAGCATTACAGAATTCAACACTTGAATAGCAAATTATAAAACATTAACATTGAGTCCTTCCAATATAATAACAACTAGTAGATGACAAAATTCAGGACTTGAGTAACATATTATAAAACAACAACAAGTCCTTCCAAAATTATAACAACTAACAAATGACAAAATTCAACACTTATAATCACTATTGCAGCCTTTTCATTGACAATTGACCCATCTTTAGGAGTACGAGTTTCAACGTAAATCTCTTCACGTCTAGGTACCACTTTTTTGCTCTTTTTCATTTAAACCCAAACAAACAAGTTAAACAAACCAAATATCTTTTAGTTACAATTCACCCCACGAAAAGTATAAATCGAAACAAACCTTTTCATCAATAAATTTTGGGAGACTTTTTATACCTATACAATGGACATCTTCGAACTTAGCACGATTTTGTCTATTAATTTGACTTACTTTCTACATTTCATACAAGAAATATTATTCAACATAATGAATCATTTAATACTTATTTGAGACATAATAGCATTTATGACTTACTTGTCCTTCATCAGAAAACCAACTACGAACCAAATCATGATATTGATTTAGGTCAACTCTATCATCAGATATTACAGTTGCAACTTCATCTTATGTCTTACTTGGATCATATGCCTTTGACTTTAAATTACTTTCCTATTGCCTCCACTTCTCATTCAACTCAAATTTTGTCATTTCTCTTGTTGAGTCATTTATTGGAGGAGCAAACTCAAATTTGCTCTACATAATGAGAGATATGAAGAAAAAAAAGGAAGTTATGTTACAACTTTTGACGTAAAAATAATTTTAGTATTTCTTCTTTGAAACTTTATTAATACCTTTATCAATTTCAGCATTTCTTCTTTAAAACTCGTTGGTAACCACACTACCTATGAAACGAGTAAGAGTTTTTCTTCATTCCCAATATTAGCAAATTAAATTACATATTTTACAAGTTTCATTTTATATAATAGGGAGCAAAACGATAATCAAAACAATAACAATAAAGAAGAAAACAATAATATACTATTATTATATTACTCTTAATTAATATGAATACAACACACTATGACAATAAATAAAAAATTAAAGAACAATAAGGTGTGGAGGAATTTTTACAGTTTACTTTTAAAAAAAACTTTCTAAAAATGAAGGAAAGTTTTATTGTCTTTGTGTTAATGTTTAAATGTAAATCGATTACATTTTGAATAAATAAGAAATCATCTTATTTATTATGAGATTTACCATTGTTATACAAAATAAATATAGCATGATGATTTGTTAAACATGACAAATATATGAGTGTGACTACTATGTCATGTTACATAATTTTTTAAACATGATTTTTTGAACATTTAACAATGTTGATTCATGGATGCATGTACATAATTTTTTACAAGTTGTTATTGATTGTGTTTTTTTTTATGTTAGCATGATAAAAAATTACAAGTTGTTATTGATTGTATTTTTTAATGTTCGTCTATGATAAAAAAAAATTATGATTCAACTAATATTGGTTGTGTTTTGTTTTTTTTTTTCCAGATATTTGATGACTCGAGATCATTTCATCCAAATCAAACTAAAGAAGTTCAAAAACGTTGCGTGGATTTTCTTTTGGAATTAATTGAAGAAAATGATAATGCTACTATATATCTATTGAATATTGCTATAGTGTAATTTTGTAATTTTGTTAATAGACATCTAAATTATTTTTCCATTTTGTCATGATTAGTCAGAAATGACAGACATCTTCTTTCTACTCTATCTTTTGTATGAACATCTTATATTGTATATTTTTGTTATTAGATGATTATATAAAATTGTGGTTGCAAGTACAAAATTCTTATTTGAAATTTAATACAAAATGTTATATATATATATATATGAATGGACCAAGAGCATAAAAACAACATGAAAAATTTATTAAAAAAAATAATTATTTTAACTTTATCTATTAAGTCAGTAGACCAAAAGATCCGACTTAAAAACATGATTTGTTGAACTAAATTTATGACGTTTAAGTCGGTTAAATTGAATTGACTTAACAGGACGAAGTTCTGTTAAGTCAGTTCATGAAATAATATATTTTTTAAATCGTTTGCGGTTAACTCGGACACGGACATAAAATATACATTTTAACTGACTTAAAAAGCTAAAATTCTACTACCCATTTCAACGTGTGGCACATTCTTAGTCCACAAATGTTTCAACAACATTGTTGAGTTGTTGTCATTATTGTTGAAGGTCATATAGAGGAGGTGAATATTTTTTCTAAGACATTGAGCGCGTCTTTCATAACATTTTTTTTTACTTTTTATTATTAAAAAAATCAAATATTATAATCAAAATAAAATAAAGATGGAGAATACTAAATATATTTGCTTGAAAACGAATTACTTATAAGCATTTCACTAACTTTTAACCATTTCATTACTTGAAATTTCCGATGTCTTAAACATCAATAAACTCTTCTTGTCTATAATTTTTGGTAACCTACTTTTGATATTTCTTGGTCATGGTAATAGTTATTCAAAATAATTCATTTCATATTCTAATGATTTAGATGAAATAATAGTTAAAGTAATTGAAATTATTTCTTATCCAAAAGATTAGATATAAAATTGATTTGCAGTTTTTAGTAGTTTTTCTTATATAAAAGTGATTCTTATCCTTAAGAAATTTATGTTTTTCTTTGTAGTGTTTCTTTCACATATATCTATGAGCTATATTTGTATAGGCAAACAATTGTTGCAATATTTTGAATACTATTATAAATATTATTTTTAACAAACTATTACTCATGAATGAATTGTACAATACATACTAAGACACACATTATCATTTAATCCATGTTTAAAATGACAAAATTATAAAGCCACATAAATTTTAACAAAAACTACTCTTTAAATGTTAAGCAAAATTACGGCAAAATTTTCTAAGTCACCATAATTTCAAACATACACTTATATGCAATATTAGTTCTTCAAAAGTTTACATTTCATTTTTACAACTTAGAATTTATTGATAAAGTTTTTTTTTTT